>JAIUZE010025696.1:0-14132 GCA_022085475.1 Heliosperma pusillum | reverse complement strand
AAAGTTTGTGGTGGAGGTATGAAAAGAAAGAAAATATCACGGTCGTAAGAGGGGAAAAAAGACGTGTGAAATGGAGAGGAATCGGGTCTGTTTTTACGCGATTTGAGGAGTTTAAGTTGACAGACCGATAAAGTTACAAATATCTTAGATATTTTTATTAGTTTAATCATATTAATTAAAAGATCTAATATGAGTGGAAAAAAAGTGACATGGGGCGTATGACTCATGTCAAGTCGGGTTTCGGGACTTAAGTTGACCCGGGAATAGTTAAATGACGTTTGGGGTTAAATCATAAAAGTTATTCTTTAATTCCGAATAAAGTCAAAATAATTATATTAAATTATCATAAATTCAAATAAATCTTAATAAAAATAAATTAAATTTATTATTTTTCAAAATAAAATTTCGGTCTTTAAAATTACGAGGTGAGTCGGGAAAAGTCAACGAAAGTCAAAGTCGACTTAAAAATCAAGAAAAGTCAAAGATGACTTAAAAGTCAAGAAAAGTTAATGACGACTTAAAAGTCAAGAAGAGTCAATGACGACTTTAAAAAGTCAAGAAAAGTCAAAGACGAATAAAAAGTCAAGAAAAGTCAAAGATGACTTAAAACGGAATTTTCATGAAATCTCTCAGAAATTCCAAATACGAACTCGGAATTTCAAAATACGACTCAAAACAATAAATTCTATTTTTAAAAACTTAACCTTGCTGAAAAGTATCCTTAAGAAATTTTACTAGAAAAATTGGGTACTTTTCGGGTTGTTACAGTTGGTCTGTGATGATGAGATGGAAGAGCCTGAGGTAGAGGCTAGTGAGGAGTTGATAGAGCCTGATGCAGGGTTAAGTTTGGTAACATGGAGGGTAATGCATACTCAACCCCAACCTTTGGAAGAGGATCAAAGACACCAGATCTTTAGGACCAGATGTACTATCAAGGGCAGAGTGTGTAACCTCATCATTGATGGTGGAAGCTGCACTAATGTGGCCTCCAGAACACTGATAGACAAACTAGCTCTACCCACCAAGGACCACCCCCTACCTTACAAACTCAGATGGCTAAACAAAGGGGCTGAGATCAAGGTGGATAAACAATGTGTTGTGCCTTTCTCAATTGGTAAAGGGTATGTGGATGAGAGTCTTTGTGATGTTCTACCTATGGATGCATGTCACCTTTTGCTTGGGAGGCCATGGGAGTTTGATAGGGATGTCATACACCATGAGAGGGACAACACCTACACTTTTAAGTATGGGAAGAAGAAAATCACCCTGGCACCTTTACCACCTGCCTTAAAGATCAACCCAAACCCCATGAGTGAGGCTTCCAAGGAAGTCATGCTGATAAGTGAATCAGAACTAGTACAAGAGCTAAGTGAGTTACAACCTGTGTACATATTATTTGCCAAAGAGACTGGGATGAGCATGATTGATATCCCTGAAGAGGTCAAGTCTATCCTAGAAAGTTATGAAGATGTCTTTCCTACTGAGCTCCCTAGTGGATTGCCACCACTTAGGGGAATAGAACACCACATTGACCTAGTGCCTGGAGCTATCCTACCCAACAAGCCAGCTTACAGGAGTGATCCTAAGGCTACACAAGAGCTCCAACTTCAAGTAGGTGAGCTGCTCAACAAGGGCTATGTCAGGGAATCCCTCAGTCCTTGTGCTGTACCAGCCTTGCTTGTGCCAAAGAAGGATGGGACTTGGCGTATGTGCATTGACAGTAGGGCCATCAACAACATTACCATCAAGTATAGGTTCCCCATACCTAGACTTAATGATATTCTGGATGAGTTAAGTGGGGCTCAAGTATTCACTAAGATTGATCTAAGGCAGGGCTATCACCAAGTGAGGATAAGAGCAGGGGATGAATGGAAGACAGCTTTCAAGACTAAACATGGGCTCTATGAATGGTTGGTGATGCCTTTTGGGTTGTCTAATGCCCCTAGTACCTTCATGAGGTTGATGACAGAGGTCCTAAGGCCCTACTTAGGCAAGTGTGTGGTGGTTTACTTTGATGACATTCTTATTTACAGTTCAACTAGGGGAGAACATTTGCAGCATCTGAAGTTGTTGTTTGAGGTCTTAAGAGAGAACAAGTTGTATGGCAAACTAGAGAAGTGCACCTTCATGCAGCCTGAGGTTTACTTCCTTGGGTTCATCATCTCTAAGAAAGGAGTAGCAGTTGATCCTGAGAAGGTGCAAGCAATCAAGGAATGGCCCCTTCCTCAAACTGTTACTGATGTTAGAAGTTTTCATGGGTTAGCATCTTTCTATAGGAGGTTCATACAAGGGTTTAGTTCAATCATGGCCCCTATTACTGAGTGCATGAAGAAGGGAGAGTTCAAGTGGAATGAGAAGGCTGAAAGGTCCTTCAATCTGATCAAGGAGCTATTGTGTAAATCTCCAATATTGGTTCTACCAGATTTTAACAAACTCTTTGAGGTAGAGTGTGATGCCAGTGGCCTTGGCATAGGAGCTGTGCTTACTCAAGAGAAGAAACCTGTTGCATACTTCAGTGAGAAGCTAAATGGGGCCAAGCTTAATTACTCCACATATGACAAAGAATTCTATGCCATTGTGAGAGCATTGAACCATTGGGGACACTACTTGAAGCCTAAGCCTTTTGTGCTTCATTCTGATCATGAGGCTCTCAAATACATCAATGGACAGCACAAACTCAACCCCAGGCATGCCAAATGGGTAGAATTCTTGCAATCCTTCTCATTCTCCAGCAAATACATAGAGGGTAAGAACAATGTTGTAGCTGATGCATTGTCTAGAAGGTCTGTAATGTTGACCTTCATGGAACAAAGGGTGTTGGGGTTTGAATTTATGAAAGAGCTCTATCAAGAAGACCCAGACTTCAAACATGAATGGGAGGTGTATCAGGAAGGACAAGTCAAGAAGGGGAGCAAGTACACAGCTCAGGAAGGCTACTTGTTCTATGGAAACAAACTATGTGTGCCAAGGGGACCTTATAGGGGACTACTGGTCAAAGAGGTTCACTCCAATGGCCTTGCTGGTCACTTTGGGGTGCAGAAGACCTATGACATATTGCAAGATCAGTTCTATTGGCCTAAGATGCTCAGTGATGTGCAAGATGCCCTCAAGAGATGCAGGTCTTGTCAACTAGCCAAGGCACACTTTCAAGCAGGCCCTTACACACCACTTCCTGTACCAAACAAGCCATGGGAAGACCTCAGTATGGACTTCATTGTAGCCTTACCTAGGACTCAAAGGGGAAAGGATTCAATCATGGTGGTTGTAGATAGGTTCAGCAAGATGGCACATTTCATTGCTTGTAAGAAGACTGAAGATGCCTTGGGGGTAGTTGAACTATACTTTAGGGAGGTTGTCAAGTTACATGGGGTCCCTAGAAGCATTGTCTCAGATAGAGACACAAAGTTCATGAGTCACTTCTGGAGAACCTTGTGGAAGCTATTGAAGACCAGGCTATTGTTTAGTACTTCTCACCATCCCCAAACTGATGGGCAGATAGAAGTCACTAACAGGACACTAGGAAAGATCTTAAGGAGCATTGTTTCTAAGTCATTAAAAGATTGGGACCTCAGGCTAGCACAAGCTGAGTTTGCCTTCAACAGAGCTCCCTCCAGCAGCACAGGTAAAAGTCCTTTTGAAACAGTTTATGGAACTAATCCTCTCATGCCTACAGACCTAGCACCAGTCAAAGGAAGCAAGGCAAGCTATGATGCAAAGAAAAGAGTTGAGCAAATGATACAGATTCATGAGCAAGTCAAGAAGCAGATTGAAAGGTCCAATGAATTGTACAAGGCTAGGTCCAAAGGGCCTAAGAAAGCAAGGGAGTTCAAGGCAGGGGATCTTGTATGGTTGCATTTAAGAAAAGAGAGATTTCCAGACAAGAGGAGAAACAAGCTCATGCCAAGGGCTGATGGACCATTTGAGATATTGGAGAAGATAGGCACAAATGCTTACAAAGTGGATCTACCAGGAAGCTATGGTGTACATGGTACTTTCAATGTTGGAGACCTGAGCCCCTACCATGGTGAATCAGATGATGAAGGTGATGAAGATTTGAGGGCAAATCCTTTTCAAGAAAGGGAGGTTGCAACGGGAGTATATGATCAAGACAAGACACAAGCTCAAGACAAGACTCAACATCAACAACATCAAGACAACAACATCATTCAAGGCAACAACATCCATTCAGACAACACCATGACTAGTTATGATAATGTCCTATTCAGTCCAAGTACCCACCACTTCAGGTCAGCTAAGACAACACCACACCAACCAGAACAAAGCCTAGCCATCCACTTTCCAAGACTAAGCCACAACAACACACAACCAATAGCAAAACAAACCCAACACAACAATAACAACTCTCAGCCTAAAACAGCCAGTCACAGTCTTTCTAAACAGGGTCCATGGGGGTCTCACACATTCAAACAAGCCTAACCAACCATCAACCTTAGTCCTTGGGAATGTCCTCTACAACTTTGCCCAGGACTTCTCTTCCAAGAAATGCACACACAAAAAGTTAGCTTAGGGACAACTCCAAACTGTCCAAATTTCAGTCCTTTTTGCAGTAGTTAACATGTCACTATCAAACTTTCCTGTTTTGATCAAACAAGCTCGAGGGCCTTTTAGCAGGACCTTTGGCATCCATCCCACTTCAGTTAAGCTCAAGAATCAAGCTTGGAAGTCCACTCCTCCACCAGTTTCAACCTAAACAAACCAATTAAGGCAGATTGTCCCATTAGAACTGCTTTCTACTTTATTACTTTATTTCTGAACAATGTAGCTGTTATTTCTGTTTCTTTTGCAAGTCATTTGTGGCCCTAGGATGTATTGAACGAGTAGGATGTAATCTCCTTGCCTATATAAGGCCATTTCCTAATGAATGAAAGGCAGATTTGAAGTAAAACATAAAACTGAAACCTTATTTCTGTTAACATCTCTTGGCTGTGTGCTTGAGACAACTTCCTTTGCTTTGTGCTTGGAAGTGAGCTAAGACCCTTAGCTGTGTGCTGGGATCAAAGTTCAACCCTCAATCATTGGCTTTGTGCTTTGTTTAAGGTTCTATCTGTTCTTTAGCAACCAGTTCAAGCAAAAACAGAGCAATTGCAAAGTGTCTAACCTTAGTTCAATTTGTCATTGATTAGCTTGTCTTTCTGAATAGTTTCATTGCAGGTTTGGTTGGAAGATGAAATGAATTAAGAGGGAAATTAATGAGAGAGGTGAGGAAATGGGTAATTTAAGGTCTTTCATAAAGAGAAGGGTAAATCGGTCAACATTTACAAATAATGGCCGGAATCCTCATTTTGATGCAAATTTCAATGGTAACAGATAAGTTGGGTGTAATTTACAAATATATTTATATAAGGCTGTAATTTTCAAAATCATGTTTATAAAAGGCTGTAATGAACAATTTTGGTTTAAAAAAGTGGTCTTTTAATGGGGGGGAGAAAGGAAAATCAAATAAAAGTTGGGAAGTTGGGGAAATGAGAAGACGAGAAAGTGAGTTGACAGGGGAAAAAAAGTGACAAACAATGAACAAAATTAAGTTGAACGAAGGAAGAGAGGAAAAGGGTAAACCGGGTATTTGGTTACTCTTCTTAGTTTTGTGTCATACTAATATACAAATATACAAATATACATGGATAACTTCTCACTAGGGACGGAGGGAGTATGCAATAGTACTAAGGTTCGGTACTTACTGATTTTTTAGAGCTGAATTGAACTGAATTGAATTTAATAGAGCTAAATTGAACTAAATGGAGCTGAACTGAGCTGAATAAAGCTGAATAAAACTGAACTGAATAAAGCTTAACTGAAATAAGCTTATTGGAACTTAACTGAGCTGAAAAAATAATGATAATATTAATAATAATAATAATATTATAATATTAATAATAATAATAATAATAATAATAATTAATTATTATTAGTTGTTATCATTAGTCTTAATAATAATCCATAACCTTTATAAATGTGTAAGATGTGAAAAACATTTTTAATTGAACAGTAAAGCAGTAAAATGTGTGCCTACCATGTGCTGAACAGCACTTCCCTCCCTCTTTCATGTCACTTTCCTCTTTCATCCTCATTCACTCAGCCTTCCTAATTCCTCTGCCACTCATTTCTCCCATCCCCTATTATTCACCTCTCACTTCTTCTACTTCTTCTTCTTCTTCTTCTTCTTCTTCTTCTACTATCCCTCAATTTCCCTACCTTAATTTATCTGCTGCTTCTTCTTCCGGCAATCGCTCCCAGTTACCTTTCCTCTTGTACCGATTTGATTTGGCAACGCTTTGTAAAAGAGTTATGGATTTACAGTTCTTGGTGCACCCGTTTTCTTGATGGGTAATTTCTCCTTCTTCTCTGAAATTTGTGTTTCCCTTTTTTACTGTTATTTAACTTGATTGCTTCTTCTCTTCTTCTTCTTTAAATGATGACGTTGGCTAATGTTTGCTTGATTGCCCAAGTTTAAAATGATTTATTCATTTATACATGATTATTGTTTATATATGTCAAGTTTATTTTTATATAAAAGTTTGTATCTTTTAGTTTGAATGTCAGTGGAATTTACAATTACTGTAATTTTTTTTATTTTCATTATTTTTCTTTGGCTATTTGGACGCACCATCTATTTTTAATACCCTTCTAATTTTCATAGAATCAACATGATGGATTAGCTATACGCATATACCCGATCATATCGTTGCCTCAAGTTCCAGGTTTATTACTCTTCCCTTTAAGAAATTACACTTCATTTACAATTAGTTTTCTTTTTCTTTTGTGTTTTGATTTAATTTTTTTTTTATAATGGGTTCAGCTTCTTCTCGAGCTGTTGTCTTTATCGACACTAAGAATCTTTATTTAACTGTCATTTACTTTCGGCAAGTGTAATTCTTGTAGCTGAGTTGTATAAAATTATAGATTTGACGGTGATGCCCGTCAAAATCACGTCAAATCTACAATTTGTACGACCTTTACTTTCGTTCGCTATGGTTTTCATTATTACGATAAGAGAAATCGTCTTTGTGGTGTTAAAGATTAGAGATGCTAATTTGTACAGCCTTTATAAAAATGTCCATCGGTTAGTTATTTGTTTGTTTGAGTGGTTTGTGCCCCTGGGAATGAGTAGCGTGAATGAGTGAGAACTTAATTACCCGTCCAGCTTGGTTAAACTTATAAAGTATTGTTGTCCTTTACAAACACTTTCTTCGTGAATCACAATATGTTCTATGTGATAATCTTTTATTTTATGGTTCCACCCTTTGATAGCATCTTTGACTTTGGATTTACAAATGACTTTGTGAATCCTTCCTTGTTTTGATTGCTTGAACGATCAATGACAAGATGACAAATTTTTTCCGTCTCTACAATGTTGAGCAAAACATAAATAGAGCAGATTGGCTGAGCATCAACACGAAGGGCTTTTTCCTTTACTCAAGCAAGTACTATTGAGGTTGGTTAGAGATTTTTTTATCTCTGTGATTATGCTTATGTCTTAACTGTTACCTTGGGACTTTCTTTTACTCAAGCAGCAAGTCTGCTGCATTAACATGCCATTTTTTCATGGATGTTTTAATTGTGAACTTCTTTTGACAGTTTGCTATAAGTTATCAGGTCATTTCTTTTCACCAAATATAGAAATGTTCATATTCTTTGCATACTTCAAAGAAAAAAAAAAGTTCGATGTCGGTAAGTGCTTTAATCCGGTAGCATTTGGTGTATTCTTAAAGCTAGGTGTGAAAAATTAGTTCAATGTTCAAATCATGGCGGCTATGTTATTAGTATTAGTATTAGGGGTTATTTAGTCTTTGATGAGACGATGTTAGCCATTTAACTGTTAATAAAACTAATGTTAATTGATAGGGAGAAAGTACTTTTCAATGTGTGTCTCAATATGGATCTTCGCAGTAATCCATAATAGCTATTATAGTATTTGAGATAGTTCTTTATGAGGCGTGGTCTCATGCTAATATAGACCGAGGCTTGCTCTCATGCTAATATAGACCGAGAGACATGCCCCGCTGAAAAACTAGCCACATATTGTTCCAACCCAACTTATAACAAAATATTGACTCCAAGACTGCTTTTATATAGGTGTCAATTCTTCGGGTTCCAGCAACCAAACTACCGTTGTTGGCAAGTTTTATATGGAGTACTTCATAGGAGTTTTGCTTAAAGCATGTGGCGCCTTTCTTGTTGGTAGATGTGATCTTGGTTTTAAATTTATTTATTAGCTAATAATAGTTGTATGTGCCTATGTGCTTAATTTAAATAAGTATTATGAATTATGATACTCATGGTTGGTTTCATGTGGGCTCAAACTGGGGTCAATGTTAATTTTGGGGGAAACGAACATGCGCATTAGAGGGTCTTGGACACTTAAGTCAGCTAATTTGTTGTAAATCTATGATAATGTTATTTTGGAACTCGCTGAAGTTGTAAGCCAGGTATAATGAATGAGACGTATCCTTAAGTAGCTCTACATGCGATGAAGAGGAGGATGGGTACAAGATAAGGAGTTTTGAAGGAGTTTTATGCTAATTTAAGCGCTGAGTCTTGATAATGTGTTCTCAGATTTATTGTATGTATGTAAGGCGAGTCTTGATAGCGTGTTCTCAGATTTATAGTCATAAACAGTAGGGCTTCTTGTTGACAGACAATTCCATGAGTAAGACCACCTCCCATGTTGACAATTTTTTTGATGGAGCCGGTTTTACATATGCGGCTAACCCATTACGCGTATGACCAAATGAGGAAAATATAAGGACATGGGTTGATATCACGTGTAAGATTGTCTTATAAACCCCTTTTTGTCCAAAATCTATTAATCATAGCTGTGTGAAATTGGTATCCTGTGTCAACTCTTGATACAGCCGCATCATTTGGTTTGGTTCTTGAATTATCGGGGTTCACTCTCATATCGATATGCCAAGGCACTCAGTGCAGTTGAAAAAAAAAACAACAGAGTTATGCTAGAGACTGAACGTGCAAGTTAATCTACTATATTAGTTTGTTTTGTTTTTGGGTTCAGAGCATCTTTTTTCTGATTTACTTAATTACATGTCATAAAGTACTCTCTAAATCCTAATGTGTTCTGTGTTACAACAGCTACAAATTAAGCGAATATGGGCGGGTCTTTGAGGGGTGGTGCAGCAGGAGCTCACCCAAGAGGCCTTGATGATCAAGCCACAAGCCAGACAAGCATGACCCCAAGACCCCCTCAGATGGAAGCTCGAGTCACAAAGTCCAAACAACAAGCCATGACAAGCCAAATTCAAGCCAGGCCAAGCCAAGTCATTGAGGAAGATAGTCCAGGGCTCATCAAGCCATGCCAAGTCCCAACTCAGTCCACATTACCCACACAAGACAGAAACAATGTCAGTCAGAACCAGGCAGACCAGTCAGCAAACCCAGCACCAAGGAGGTACACTAGAGCATCCCAGCCACCCCCACCATGGCCTACCATCAAGCCAACTCACTAATCAACAAGTTTGTCCAGGACAATCCTTTTTGAAGTCTAGCAAAAACTCAAGTAACAAGCAACCCAAGCTAGAGTCCAATGAACATCAAAGCAGAGAGAGTACAAGTCCAAATGTGGCTTCCTTTTGTTTAAGTCAACTTGTCCTCGTCCAAGGCAGGTTTTATCTAAGTCCTAATAAGAGTAGAGAGTCCCAAGGAGCAACAAAACATCCAGGGCAAAGCAGCAAGACAACAAGAACAACAGAATTCCATTTCAGGAAAAATCCAAAAGCTGCTTTACTACTTTTTGCATTAGTCTGTTTTCTATGCTTTTGTGTCTGTACTTTATAGTTGTTGAGCTTGTCCTATTGTGAGGCTCTTAATTAGTGTATGTAGTAGTAGTTTAAATCCTAAGCTGGCCCTTGGATGATCTGTACATCCAATGGTTCACAAGATATCAGCCTCCCTATATAAGGAGGGCTTTGTATGTTGTTTAGATCAGACTTTTATGAATGAATTAACTTTGAGAAATCCCTCAAATCTTTCAAACTTGTGCTAAGAGCTGTAGTTTGAGTCAAGCCTGATACATCTTCAAGGTGTCTGATCAGTGTCTTGCTTTGTGAGTCAAGTTAAATTTGTGTCTTGCTGTGATTAGCTTGCTTGCTGTTTGAGTCTAGTCTAGGGTGTTTGTGCTTTGTTGTAATACTTTAAACCTGTCTCAGAACTAGTCTTTGAGTCCCTTCTCTTGTGCCTTGCTGTAGGGGAGTTTCTCTAAGTCATATCCTTGAGTTTTCAGTTGAAACAATTCACCCTCTCTAAAACAACATCCATTTCTGCTTGAAATTGTTATCAGTTTGAGTAAGCCTAATCAAGCATTCCTTAAACTTGTAAACCTTAGTAGTTTACACTCCAAATTGGTTATCAGAGCTTTGGTTGAGAGTCTTAGTGAGTTCATTTTCCCTAACTACAGTTAAAAACACAAAAACAACCCAATGAGTGAAGAAAGAATCACCAACTTAGAGACTATGGTAGAAGGCATAACAAGAACTGTCACACAACTCACAAGGGCTGTGAATGAGGCTCTTGATGGCAATCTTGCCATAGGAGGAAGAGGCAGAGGACGTGGAAGAGGCCAAGGAGGACGCAGAGGAAGGCCACCTAATGATGAAGAGTATCCAGACTCAGATGACTCAACAAGGAGCAGGGCTTCCATCCACAGGCACTTAGACAAGCATCTTAAGGTAGACATCCCTGAGTTTTCTGGTAGTCTTAATCCTGATGATTTGTTAGAATGGTTAAGAGAAGTAGAAAGAATCTTTGAGTACAAAGGATACAATGATTCTAAGTCTTTTAAAGTAGCCATCCTTAAACTGAAAGGGTATGCTTCTCTTTGGTATGAAACCATGAAAGGGTTAAGGGCTAGGGAAGGGAAAGAATCCATCAAGTCTTGGACTAAACTGAAAAAGAAACTGCTAGACAAGTTTGTTGCTAAGGATTACACCCAGGATCTATTTATTAAGTTGTCGTTGAAACAAGGGGATAAACCTGTTGAATCCTACTTGAGAGAGTTTGAACAGCTCTCATTGCAGTGTGACATAAATGAGAAACCTGAGCAAAGGATTTCTAGGTACTTAGAAGGTCTAGATAAGAGCATTGCTAACAAGGTTAAGATGCAACCTCTGTGGTCATTTGATGATGTTGTTAACTTATCTTTGAGAATTGAAAAGATAGGAAAGACTAAATCTGTCACACCAAAGTCTGTTAGATCTTTTCAAACCAGACCTTACAGTGGGTTGAGGACCATTGATACCCCTAAGGCAGCACCCCCACCCACCTTAGACAAGGGAAAAGGCATCATGGGTCAGAAGCCAAGCACCTCAATGACTGAGAACAGAATTAGGTGTTTCCAATGTCAGGGTTATGGACATTTCAGGAAGGATTGCCCTTCTAAGAAGACCTTAACTATAATGGAGGTTGAGACTTGGGAGAAAGAAGGCCTAGTTGAGTATAAGAGGGATGAGCCTGAGGTTGAAGAAGTGGTGAGTGAGGAAGAAGAGCCTAGTCAGGAGGCAATAGTGGCACTCCCTGATACATGTCACATCTTGGTTCTATGGAGGGTAATGCATTCACAACAGATACCTTTGGAGAAGGATCAAAGGTCCCTCATTTTCAGAAGTAGATGTACTATACAAGGGAGGGTTTGTAACCTTATTATAGATGGAGGTAGTTGTACCAATGTGGCCTCTGTTACTATGGTTGACAAACTGAAGTTAAGCACTCAAGAGCACCCTCACCCCTATAAGTTGAGATGGCTGAGTAAAGGAGCAGAGTTTAAGGTGGATAAGCAATGCCTGGTCCCATTCTCCATTGGAAGTGTGTACAAAGATGAAGTACTGTGTGATGTGGTTCCAATGGATGCCTGTCACTTATTATTAGGAAGGCCATGGGAGTTTGATAAAAGCTCCATACACCAAGGAAGAAGCAACACCTATTCCTTCAAGCATGGGAGCAGGAAGGTGACCCATTAGCCCCCTTGCCACCATATCAGAAGAGTTATGGGAGTCCCAGTATGGCTGAAGACTTTAGTGGAGTCTTGTTTCTGTCTGAGTCAGCAATGGTCAAAGAGTGTAGTGAAGAGCAACCTATATTGATGCTGCTATCAAAGGAAGTTCAGGAAGGGGAGTCTAAGGTAATCCCTGCAGAAGTTAAACCCCTCATTGATCAGTTCAAGGAAGTGTTCCCAGAGGAACTTCCTGATGGCTTACCCCCTTTAAGAGGAATTGAACACCAGATAGACCTTGTGCCAGGGTCTGTACTACCTAATAGACCAGCATATAGGTGTGATCCTAAGGCTACACAAGAGCTGCAGAAACAGGTTGGAGAGTTAATGAACAAAGGTTTTGTAAGAGAATCCTTAAGTCCATGTGCTGTGCCTGCATTACTGGTTCCTAAGAAGGATGGGACTTGGAGGATGTGCATAGATAGCAGGGCTATCAATAACATCACAGTCAAGTACAGGTTCCCTATACCTAGGCTTGATGACATGTTGGATGAGCTGAGTGGCTCAATGTTCTTTTCTAAAATTGATTTGAGGCAAGGTTGCCATCAATTGAGGATCAGGGAAGGAGATGAGTGGAAGACAGCCTTCAAAACAAAGCATGGCCTCTATGAGTGGCTTGTCATGCCTATTGGCCTGTCAAATGCCCCAAGTACCTTCATGAGATTAATGACTGAAGTGCTTAGGCCTTGCCTAGGAAGATTTGTGGTGGTATACTTTGATGATATTCTCATCTACAGCAAGAGCAAGGATGATCATTTGAGGCATATTGAGACTGTGTTTGAAATACTTAAGGAGAGTAAGCTCTTTGGGAAGCTTGAAAAATGCACCTTTATGACTGAGGAAGTCAAGTTTCTAGGATATGTGGTGTCTGGTAGAGGCATTTCAGTTGATCAAGACAAGATCATTGTTGTTCAGTCTTGGCCTGTTCCTAGGAATATCACAGAAGTAAGAGGGTTTCATGGCTTAGCATCCTTCTACAGAAGATTCATTAAGAAATTCAGCACCATTGCAGCACCCCTCACTGAATGTATGAAGAAGGGAGAGTTCACTTGGACTGAGAATGCTTTGCATGCTTTGCAGGCTTTCAAACACATGAAGAAACTCTTGTGCAGTGCACCTATCCTCAGGTTGCCAGACTTTAATTGCCTATTTGAGGTTGAATGTGATGCAAGTGGAGTGGGAATTGGAGCTGTCCTCATCCAAGAAAAGAAACGTGTAGCCTATTTTAGTGAGAAGCTAAGTGGAGCCAAGCTGAACTATTCTACATATGACAAAGAGTTCTATGCTCTTGTCAGGGCTCTAAGGCATTGGAGTCATTATTTGAAGCCCAAGCCTTTTGTCTTACACTCTGATCATGAGGCATTGAAGTACATAGGAGGCCAGCATAAGCTCAGTCACACGCATGCTAAATGGGTGGAGTTCCTCCAGTCATTCACTTTTTCTAGCAAATACAAAGAAGGAAAACAAAATGTGGTGGCTGATGCTTTGTCTAGAAGATACACTCTGCTATCAACCATGGAGCAAAGGGTTCTTGGATTTGAGTTCATGAAGGATATGTATCAGGAAGATCCAGACTTTGCAGAAGATTGGTTAGCACAGAAAGAGGGAACAAGGACCATTGATTCACCCTACACTCTACAAAATGGATTCCTGTTCAAAGGAAACAAGTTGTGTGTTCCCAGAGGATCTTATAGGAGTCTATTGATCAAGGAGGTGCATGGGAGTGGCCTTGGAGGACACTTTGGGGTTTAGAAGACTGTGGACATACTGCAGGATCAGTTTTACTGGCCTAAGATGATGGGAGAGGTCCAGATAGTACTCAGGAGGTGTGAAGTTTGTCAAAAGGCCAAGAGTTCATTTCAGGCAGGACCTTACACTCCCCTACCAGTCCCATGTAGGCCTTGGGAAGATGTAAGCATGGATTTCATAGTAGCATTGCCTAGGACAACAAGAGGGAAAGATTCTATCATGGTAGTTGTGGATAGATTTAGCAAGATGGCACATTTCATTGCATGTAAGAAAAATGAGGATGTTGTGAGTGTAGCAGAGCTATATCTTGATGAGGTGGTAAGGTTACATGGAGTTCCAAGAACCATTGTTTCTGACAGAGACA
>JAIUZE010025695.1:0-19270 GCA_022085475.1 Heliosperma pusillum | reverse complement strand
TAGAGGAAGGTTAGGGAAGAAGAATAAGACAAACTTACGTAAATTCTATCAAGTAACGAAGAAGCTACGCGAATTCAAAGATCGATATCAAAGAGGGAAATATGAGATTTCTTAGAGAGGAAGAAATGTGTGTTTGATTTTGTGTTGAATGAATATTAGGTTAAGGAGTAGTGTGAGTTATGAAGGAAAAAGTCAAAGACGGTTTCCAAAGTCAAGAAAGTCAAACTCGACTCAAAAGTCAAGAAAAGTCAAACTCGACTTAAGACGGGATTTTCATGGAATCTCGCAGAAACTCCAAATACGAACTCAGAAATTCTAAATTCGACTCGAAACTTAAAATTATAAATTAAAACTTAAAATCACTGAAAAGATTTCGTAAAATATTTCTACTAGAAAAATAGGGTACATTTCCGGGTGTTACATATACAGTCTGACTTTGGTCTTGTCACAGCTCACAAGTCATGCGCTTCAAGTGGAAATCCGATTTTGATTCGTAGGAAGGAATTTCATTGTCGGTAGTTCATCACATCATATAGCAATGGTTCAATATTTTAACATCAATAAAGTCGTGTATGATTCTGATGGTCAACTGTTGTCAATTTGTCTTTAATATCTGTAAAACGTATGGGGAATTCCTCTATAATGTCGTGTTTCATTTTTAAACCAATTATTTTCATAATATCATTTTTTTAAAAGTCTTAGTTAATGTATATAGTAAGAAAATATTTGTCAAATTCAACATCATTTACCGAAAAAAAATATTCATTCCCAACTTCATTTACCGAAAAAAAATATTCTTTGAAAAATTCTTCAGTTAAAATCACGCATCTCTATATATACAAGGCTTGAGATATACAACCTTCACCTGAATTCGAACGTGCAACGCTGCTTCATATGTGTATCAAATATCATAACTCAACTGATTCTATTAATTTTCATCACCTTCAATAGTTACATCTATACCATGCCACTGGCGAAACCTTCAAGAGACAAGTAGTATTGGGTTTATACAAGGAGCACCTCTAAATTTGATCTGTATGCGTCTGTGGAAGAATAATTGGGACTTTGTTGTCACAAAAAATGTAGCAAGCTTCTATATCAGACAACTAATCCACTTGCCCATCTTGAAGGTCAAGTGTCGTCTTCTAATCTTAAGTGGTTCCTGCTACAAAGTAATGAGTATGAGGACTACCCTCAAGATAAATGAAAAACCATACTTTTAATTTGATTGGTGTTATCCTCTACCCGTTTTTTGTATTGCTGACATGTCACACTCTCTTCAATGTCGTACCCCTGCGGCTTCTGTCTCTCCTCTTCATGGCTTTCTGGTCTGCATTATGTTACATTATAGCAGTCACTTTTTCATGTACTTTCATTGTAGATGTTAGCAAAGAGGATAAAAGATTTAAATAAATGAGTCTCACAGTTTCAACCCTAAGTATGTAAGATTAAGTGGTTTTGATTAATTTAGCATAACCAAAGCTCTCAATTCTCGTCATTAAGACCCTGGAAATGCATGAGGTCTTAGGTTTGATACCTTTCCAATGAGTTAGTGTGAATAACTTTAGTGAGAGAAAGTTTTGGATCTCGTCATTAAGATCCTCATTTTTGCCACTCTTGTAGTACTAATTATCTCGAATCCAAACTAAAGGAGATAGTTGACATTTTGACACCAAAACAAAAGGGAAAATCACAACACAGATTCACCGAGTTATAACAATATGCCAATCTAATAGTCAAGAGGAGTAACGAGTGAAGACCTATAGCGCTACTCGGATTAGCCACCAAAGAGGTAACCAATGTTTCTGTCTACTTGTAGCCTTGTAAATACCTCGTGGAATTAGCGTCTAGTGGTTGTCAACACATCTTGTTCTAAGCATGGCCAATTGGGCCACCAATATTCAGTTTTGCCATGGCACACTGCATAAATAACAAAGATGTATCTTACATTGTGTTAGGTTTTGGAGCCTCTATTCGTTTCCTTGAATGCTTCTTTATGAGATTGTAAGTAATTGATAAGTGACGAACGAAGCAAAGCTGCAAAAATAGCACCATATTGAATGAGCAGACCAAGACTGGTCCAAACTGACTTTATAAGAGAGATTTCATAATACACGAAGTTACAGATATAGAGTAAGACCTATGTCACAAGAATTTACCTTACCCACCAACATCACCAAGATAATATGAAATACTGAGTTAAGTTCCAGAAATAAGCGAGTCCATTACATAATACATAAATACAAAAGTCTGTGAAAACATTAAAAAAAAAGACTCCAAAATTCTAAAAGTCTTATCTTTATCAACTTAATCAATAAAAATTCTTTTGGGATTCTTCGTTTCAATAATGTGGACCCAAGTAAAATAAATAAATGACAGTCTAGTTTAATTTAAGATGAACGTTTTTTGAAACATAAATGACTCTAAAGTTGTAAGCAAGTCTCTACATTTTAGTGGTCGCGACATGGTTTTTGCACGCAACCAACATCGACATCGAAAAAACTACTCCCTCCGTCCCGGTCATTTGTTTACCATTTCCATATTTGGGTGTCTCATTCATTTGTTTACCTTTCTATATTGGGAAGGCTTTTGATGAGTAATTTCATCACCCAATGGGACTATTGTCCACTTGTCATCTTATGACACTACCCACAAATGGTCCCCTCCCCTTTCCTTGGTCTTTGTGCCAAAAACAAAGGTAAACAAATGACTGGGACGGAGGGAGTAGAAGGTAAGAGAGAGAGATTAGCAAGGACTGACATAATGAAAACAGTGACCAATTGTCCACTCTCTGCGGGCATATATGAATGAAGGACAATGACCACCATTATAGGCTCCAAATAAGACTTGAATGAACAAGAAACATCTCTGCTAGTCTATAGTTAATTAATGTGGAAGCTGTCAAGAAAAATGTTACTCGAAAAAAAAATTGCCATGATCAATACCCAACAGAAAATCTCAAGCGACAGTTGCCTTGGCATGATTTTGGTCAATCTTTATATTAAATGTGTCAGTTACCATCTTTATGCATAACCACATAATGACAAGAATATACTGTGCAATTGAACCAACTGTGTATCAGTTGGCTTTTCCAGCATAACCAGCATAAGAGTGATAGCGGTTTAAGAACAAAATTTGAAGTTTATTTGAAATGCCCTATAAAAAAAGTAGAGTGCATAACTATGATCGTATGACTAAGAGAACATAGTACTATCATAGTATATCCTTAGCCGTTGAAGTGATTAAGCTGTAACTGGACAATGGACAGATTCAAACAATGATTCTCAACCAAAGTAGGATATTGTCCAAGTCATGGCAAAATCTACTTAAACACATTCCATGCCAAAGAAACATATCATGGTTCATAGATTTTCAGAATTATAATTTCCTAATACGGGATTGTAATCACATACAGTGGCATGTCTATAAGCGATGTAGATCAAAACTCAAAATTTGAAGAAACCTCATACCTAAAAGGCAAGAGATTGAAAAAAATATACGAACATACGTACCTGATCCGCATCTTTGATGCAGTAATCTTTGATAAAATCACTGTCATTTAATAACTTTTGGCCATGATAAGATAAACAAAAATGTCCCCATACATGTCGCCTTCACCGAGAAATTAAAGATTTATATGTTTAGATCATAGAGAAATTTTATATAAATCAACATTACTTTCCTTTCGTATACGAAATCGTAGGTTAATGTCATACCATGATATATTGACAGTTCCTTTCATAGGCAAATGACTGAATCTCGTCTCCACTGCCAGCTTAAGCTCAGCTATTGTGGCCATCCTTCCGACATCAACTTCTAAAAAATGACATAACTAATCTTAACACATGCCATTTATAAAATCTTATACTCACTTCAGCTAGCATTATTCTATCCACATAAGTCATCAACAATCCCTTTAGCTATAAAGTTTTAGATTAATGTTTAGTAATCCAAGGGAAAGTGTACATTTTAGTAAACTATCAAATGAGCGTGATCTGTCCATTGTTTTTGTAGAGCTGATTAATTTGGGCTTCAAAAACTCTAGTCCGAATTGAAGGACATTTTAATTCATAGTTAGCAACCAATATGAGACAGACTAATGAGCATACTATAGAACGATTGATGACTCATCAATTTAATAAACATACCGGCTAACATCAATCGAGAGAAATAACGCTCATTAAATTTGCATCATCATTTTTTTTGGCTTCAAATGAACGCACAATGTCGCGAGTAAGAATCGAACACCCATACCACTTGAGTTATTTTCCCACTGTTATTTTCATCACCATTAAATAGTGCAAAATTGAAGAAAATTTGACACGCCTTTATAAATGTTTGAATTAAATATCTATTATAAAGTACTACTTTTAGTACAATTAAACAACAAATTAACTTAATCTTGTTGATACAAGCGAAGCGTTAACAAAGAGTATATATATAAACAAAATTCCCATATCCCAAACCCAATCATATATATATATATATTCAATTATTCATCATTCTCCGACGATAAAAGCTCATTGCGATGAGTGAAGATCAAACAAGAGGGAATGTTAGTGCTAATCTCCGCAACTATAGATAAATAACACTCAAACATACTATATATTACTGACAGAAAACCACGACCTAATTTCTACTCCCTCCGTCCCGGTCATTTGTTTACCATTTCCATTTTAGGGTGTCTCATTCATTTGTTTACCTTTCTATATTGAGAATGTTTTCTATGAGTAATTTGATGTGTCAATGAGACTATTGTCCACTTGTCATCCACCAAGGACCACCACAAATGGTCCCCTACCATTTTCTTAATAATTGTGCCAAAAGCAAAGGTAAACAAATGACCGGGACGGAGGAAGTATAACATAAAATAGTTCACAAAAAAAACATCCAAACACGACGTAATCTAAATTTTTTTAAAACGAAGAAAAATTGATTTCAAGAGAAATACCAAAAGAGGAGCCATCGAGTTTGATTATGGTGACCTGAATAGGCACCTGACCAAGCTTATCGTACGAAAAATTATTCTTCGAACTAACGATCGGTAACACCGACGAACTCCGATAAAAACTTCGGCGAGCCCTAGGCAGCGACAACGTACAATAGTAACGATCCTTCTCCATATGCTTCTCCTCTTCCTCTTCCGCGGACGCAACCTTCTTGAAACTTAATCTTCACATAATACCGCAAACAAAATCGAATTGAAACAATGGCGGTAAATTAAAGGATATGGCGAAAAGAAGAGAATTAATTTATGTGTATAAACTAGATGATGAAAACAGAGAAATGATTGAGGTTTCGTAGTTTAAAATTAGAAAATATGATTAGCAAATGAAACCAACACGCAATTTGAAAGAATATTTGGAGGTACGTGGAGAATTAATATCATAAATTTAGGGATTTCTTGATTGGGAATTAAGGTTGAAGAAGAAAGGAGAGAAATAAAAGAGAGGAGAGAGAAAATTGGAGGGAGAATAATTTCCCTCCTATATAAGTTTAACTAACTTGGTATTTGCTTTGCTCAAACAGGTTTGTTAATCACACTTTTTTGTATGCGCCTACCTTTTTTTCTTTATTTGGAAAAATTCACAATAATAATCTTATGGTTGTCCGACCTAGTTTTGTACAAGGGTAGGGTTTGGGCCGGGTTAGGCTCTCTTGCTCAGACCCTGAACGGTCTAGGGGAGGGGCGGTCTTGGCTGGGTTGTCTAGTAGTATGACTTGGACTAGATCCGTGGCAAGTGGAGGGCGGGTCGGGCTTGCGGGTTAGGGTGAGTAAATGTCTTTTTTTTTTAAAAAAAAAAAAATAATAATTATGGAAAAAAAATGAGAAAAAGTGACGTGTTATATCAAAATTATTATAATTTGTTGAGTTAATTTATCAAAACTTTATAATAATAATAAGGAAAAATTACAAATAACCCCCAATCTATCGTCAAATTCCATCAATTCCTGAATCCCGTTGACTTTGGCTTTTATGTCGGGTTTCAGTTTCGAGCACGAATTGAAGATGGAGATGTGGTGTAGTTGTTGTCAGCTGATGTCAAGGATGATGTAGGTGCGCTCGATTTGATGTGAATGGTGGCGAGTGACTCGATTATGGAGCGGATTAGAGTAACTCGGTTATGGTGGCCAAAATTGGTGACGATGGGTGGCGCATCAGCAGACGAGATGAAGGTGATTTTTGGTGGCTTAATTGGTGCGGTTTGAGCGAGTGGTTGTCTATGAATTTGGTGTTAATTTAGGGTTTCTGGATAAATTAATTGATTTGGGATACTTTTTTTTGGCGAGAAAGATTGATATGTTATGTTAGTTTGCAAATTGGTAAGTAGATAAGGGTAATCTGGGAATTTCGTGTAAATCGTCCATTAACAAGTCAGAAAATAAGAGAATCGAGTATTGTAACAAAAATACGGTGGTGATTGGGGAGTATATTTGAAATGCTGAGGGTTATTTGTAAAAAGCGTAAATACGTGGTGGTTATTTGTAAAAATACGTAAATACATCGTGGTTGTTTGTAATTTTTCCTAATAATAATTAAGGTGTCTACGTATCTCTTCGGAAGAATCAAAGCTCACAAAGTTCATACTAACCTGACTTATTGGTTTACTGATTGGCGGTTTGAAGGTGATTGGATGACTTGGATCCTCCTAGGGTGTAGTCCTCGTCCCGTTGACGCGTCGATTGTGATACACTCGTCATCTTCTAATGGGTCAAACTCCTTTGCCCCTTGACGTCTTATGTTGGCTTTAACCTAATCGTTTTTGCGCGCACACACATCTTTACGCTCTTGGGAGCTAGACTCGATCTTTTTTCATCTGAAACCCTCTCACATGCACTAAAAGTGAAGAACGACGCAACCGTAGAAGCATGAACAACAAGCATAACCCTAGCTATTTTTATAGTAAGGGGAATTGGATGTAATGGGATTTCCACCAAAGAAGGATGTTGAATCCGCATCACTATCATCATCCCCATATGCTAAATAATCGTGAAGGTCTTTTGTGGCAGGCGTAGGAGTGCAGGATTATGACATGGGTCTCCAAATTTTAAAAATATTTATGAAATTATTTACGTGAATATTTACTCAAAACTCGTGATATTGTGGATCTAAATCATCTAATGATTTGTTGAAATTTTCATCCATTAATTTTTTTTGAAAAAAATACTTCTGAATGTTTTTGTTTCGATTTTATGCCATTTTTTCTTTTTCCTTTCTTTCTTTTAAGTATTTTTTACGAATTTATTATTTTGAAATTTAGTAATTGTTTGCTTTGTTAATTTTGTACATTTTTTATTTTGCATTTTTATCCGTTTTTTATGTATTTATTTTTTAGCATAAGATTGTATATAAATCTACTATATATAAAAGAGGAAACATTTAGAAGGCTCCTATTGGCTACTGAAAATAAGGAAGTGAAAAATAAAAATTATCCCTACAACAGTACAACTAATCCTTCTAATTAATTACTCTCTCTCCTTATACACTTTTACTATTCCTAAACATGGATTTATTTTTTCTAATGTGCCTTCCCCATGAACATCTAAAAATGAATTACTCTCCTTCTTTCTTAGTTATTTTTCTAAATAATTCAGTGATCCAAACTTTTTTTTTTTGACAATTGGAAAGCGAGTTAAAGTTACACGCGGATAGCTCCTTTAGCTAATCTATGAGCTATCATATTGCAGTTTCTAGGAACGTAACAAAATGAAACACAATGGAAACTATGAACCATATTAAAAATGTCTTCAATGATGATCTTCTTTCTATGATGAGGCCGATTAAGTTTAAGAACTTGGGATAACACCTGCAGGCAATCAGAGAAAAGAGAGATATGAACAAAGTTATATTTCAATGCAGCTTTTGATCCATCCCGAATAGCCAGAGCTTCAGCTTGGTCCGCACTTTGAGCTGCAAAACAACGGTTGCCCTGTAAAATCACTTCACCAGATTTCCTCCTGATAGCCCAGCCAAGACCAGCGGAGAGGTTTTTATACCACGAAGCATCTACAAATAACTCAAGCTGGTCACAATAATTCTTAGCAGAGAT
Source organism: Heliosperma pusillum (assembly GCA_022085475.1). NCBI lineage: Eukaryota > Viridiplantae > Streptophyta > Magnoliopsida > Caryophyllales > Caryophyllaceae > Heliosperma > Heliosperma pusillum. The sequence continues at coordinate 11,219 of JAIUZE010025695.1, read as the reverse complement.
AAATGGAAAAGATATACTGTTTCTTAGATCAATCAACTCATTATCAACAGGATGGCCATGTAACACTCCTTAAGGATGCAGCCTACTACTTCTGACTTTCTCAGCTTCTAACACCAGACTATAAGAGTTTTCATAAACCTTCATAACTCCATAAGGTGTGATAGGTTCCTTTTGAAAGATCTTTTTACATCGACACCCCCAAATAGTCCATAAGGTGCAAAGAAAGGAAAGAGCCAGCGACTCCCAATCTGGAAGTTTCTGAATCTAAGATAACCAATTTTTAATCCAAATTTGGATACTTAATTCTTTTTCGATATGAGCATAGATCCTTAAAACACTTCCGGCCCAAACCTTATTAGCAAACACGCAATCTCTAAAGAGGTGATCACATGATTCTACAGTCTGGCTGTCGCAAAGATGACAATTAAAATCACCCTCAAAACCTCTTCTTATGAACCCTTCACCCACAGCTAGAGAATTGGTCAAAATCTTCCATAACAAAATAATCCATGACTTGGGACCTGGAAGGTGCCAAAGTTTCTTTCTAACGAACATCTTTAAATCGGCTCCAACCCTACTAAGATCTTTAATTGTAGCCTGAGCATTCCAAGAGAGGTTGAAAGCAATGGAATAACCCTTCTTGACATCATAAGAACCACTAATAGATTCCGTCCAGTAAATGGAGTCTTCAAAATCCAAACAACTCAAAGGGATCGCCAAAATCTTAGCTACCCATTCAGGATCAAGAAACATACCAATCCGGTAAGAGTCCCATGAGCCATTAGCCTGAATTAAATGCTTAACCTTAAGATTTTTTAGGGATGGAGAAGTTGAAATAAGATCATGACAAAGAGGTAAAGGAGAAGCGCCATCGACCCATTTAGAGTCCCAAACATTTAATTCAGAAAAACGGCCAACCTTCCAAGCAATAAAAGGCTGAATAAGCTGAAGACCCCAAATAATACTTTTCCAACCCCAAGAAGAATTAGAACTCTTCTTATAAGTAAGATTTCCATTTAGACAATGCAGTCCGTATTTAGCGCCAATAGTTCTAGAAATCAAAGAATTTGAGTGGTTGATCATCCTCCATCCAATCTTAGCTAACAACGCTTGGTTAAAATCCTTTGATTTACGAATACCCAAACCCCCAAGCCTTTTGGTTGATTGATCAATAGCTTACTACAGCAACTAATAGATTTCGATTTCTTCAACCCAGCCCACCAAAAATGTGACAGAAGAGAGTCAATCTTATCCGTCACACTTACCGGTATTTTGAATACCGATAGAAAGTAAATAGAAAGGGAAGATAGGATAGAAGAAATCAAAGATAATCTACCAGCAGATGATAGTACAATCCCATTCCACGCTGAAATTAGACACCTAATCTTATCCAAAATGATTTCAAAGATTTCTTTTTTGGTTCTTCCAGCCTCCAAATTACCAATATCAGAAGAAAACCAAGATAAGAGTCCATTGCGCAATTACCACAGACTTTAAAAATCTTCATACAGTCAGAGGCATAGGATAGACTAGAACTTGGACTGAGCATGATAGCCGATTTATCATCATTAATCTTTTGACCCGATGAAATGCAGTATTTGTTAAGAGTAGACGCCAAATGAACACAACTATCAATATTGCCTTCAGAGAAGAACAAAGAATCATCCGCAAAGAGCAAATGGGAGACCGTGATACTAGAAGTACTAATCTTAATACCGCGGATCAAATGTTTCTTCTCAAGCTGGATAATATTCCGTGATAAGACTTCGGTACATAAGACAAAAAGATAAGGCGACAAAGGATCACCTTGACGAATGCCACAATTTGGGATAATTCTTCGAGAAGGAACCTCATTTATGAGAATTTCATAAGAAACTGTAGATACACACTTCATTATGAGAGTAATAAGTCTTTCGGGAAAACCCATCATAGTCAAAGTACCTTTAATGAAATTCCAATCCATTCTATCATATGCCTTACTCATGTCAGCTTTAAAAGCCATTCTCCCCATTTTACCACTCCTTGAAGACGAGATTTTTTGGAAACTTTCATTAGAAATGAGCACATTATCTCCAATAAATCTTCCGGGAAAAAAAGCATTATGAAAATCACCCACTAACGTACTCATAAATCCCTTAAGTTTATTCGTAATGCATTTGGTTACAATTTTCATGATCACATTACAAAGACTTATCGGCCTCTAATGTTCCACAGATTCCGCTCCATTAGATTTGGGAACGAGGGTAATAAATGTTTTGTTTATCTCCTTAAGAATATGATTGTTATTTAAAATATCCAAAACAGAGCTTGTGACTTCATTTTTGATAAAGTGACAACACTTGTGAAAAAAGATACCAGGGATACCATCAGGGCCTGGAGATTTAAGCGCTCCGAGCTGAAAAACTGCTCTTCTAACATCCTTATTAGAGAAAGGTTTAGCAAGGAAAACTTGATCATCTTCGCAAAGAATATCTCTTGAAACACTAAGAAAATTGAATTCTCTTGAATGAAAGTCACCAAAACTCTCAGAACCTTCGTTTTCCCTGAAGAGCTTGGAATAGAAATCAACAAAGTTTGTTTCAATTTCATCTTTATCGAAAGTCCATTCTTGGTCTTTGTTATTAATGCCCACAATGAAATTTTTTCCGGCTCTCCCTTTAACACAATTAAAGAAGTATTTGGTACAAGTATCTCCGTCAATAGCCCATTTAATTTTGGCGCGTTGCTTCCAAAAAATTGCCGAGTTTGTAGCAAACTCATGGAGTCTCTGATGAGCAGAAAGAAACCTATTAGAATCTCCATTATTAACCACATCTTCCATTCCACTTTCAAGCTCTTTATCAAATTCAGTCCATTTATCTCTTCTGGCGTTTCTTTTAGAAATAGACCACCTTTTCATAAAATTCCTTACCCTTGAAAGTTTTCTAATAAGCTGAAAAGATCTAGAACCATGAATAATGAACTGCCATTCTTTTTTAATCAACTCCATACATTCTTCATACTCAAAATTCCAAGCTTCTAATTTATATGGTCGTTTGCCAAAGAACGAAGCAAGATCGGTTTCAAAAGTAATAGGAGAGTGATCAGAAAGTTGAATTGGTAAGTGAATAACCCAAGAGTTAGGATAAAGATTATTCCAATCCCATGAACCATAGGCCTTGTCAAGCCTTTCGTAAACAATACTTTGATCTTTTCTCATGTTACACCAAGTAAATCTTGGACCCTTAAAAGGAATATCCATAAGGAGATGCTCAACCTTCCAATTTCTGAAACAAATTGCTCCTACAATACGCTTATTACACCCACCTAACTTATCTTCTTGATAATCAACTTGATTAAAATCACCAATGAGTAAGAAAGGTCCATCAAATGAATCGATCCATGTGCCTAACTCATTCCAAACCAAGGGTCTTTTATGAACAACGGGTTCACCATAAACAAGACACAAATACCAAGCTGATCTATTACATAGCAAAATTTTGACGATGATGAAATTTTGACAAGCAACAAGACAAACTACATTAAGTCCTACCCTAAATCCAAACCAAAGACCTCCTTTAGTTTCAATAGCATCAACTCCTATACTTCGAGAAAAACCAAAAGAACAAAACATAGGATCCACTACATCAACATAACACTTTGTTTCGGATAAAAACAAAAAATCAAAATAAGTATTAGACAGAAGCACTTTAGTCTTCGCAATTGTAAGAGCAAGCGGATCATTTAAACCCCTGCAATTCCAACAAAGTCCTTTCATGAGGAAAGAAAACCACCACAGCAACACCAACCAACTCCACAACCAAACTCATATCAGCCCAACCCAAATTGATTCACCCTAGGAGGACCCGAAACATCACCGAACCACAGCCAAAAAAAATAAACGACCACCCACTACTCGACACATTAGGAGCCATATCCAACCCAAAACCCGGACATAATCAGCACAAAGCACCAAGCAACCAAGGACTCCAACAACAAACATATGGCTAAGGACCATCTACGGATCCAAACTAGCAGAATGGTGATTTCAAACCAGCCAAATAATGGATAACAATACAAAGACAGTAGAGATGAAAAAACCAATCAATCAAGAAAAGAGAAAACCTAGTATGTCATATTTGGACTAACCAGTGGGGGAAGGGGCGAGGGGATGGGGAGACACTAGATTAATCCAGAAACAACAATACGGAAAGAAAACAAAACGTATTGGTAATTTTCATCTCAAACAGCAAGACTTACCCGAGTGAAAGACACGAACAGTGAGGGAAGGGGCGAGGGGAAGAGGAACACCAGTCCGACTCCGATACACTAGACAAGACCCGTAAAATAAAGAACCCAGACCAAATCGATTGACGAAATCACCATCCAAGTTCAGTAAATGATACCGTAAATGACGACAATCCAAACCATTTCAGGAGCAGGAGTCAACGTTGATAGCAAGAAACAAGCCATAGAAGAGGTCACAGAGAAACAAGGCGGATACACACGGCCAGAAAGAGCGGGAACCACACTTATTTATTTACACCGGTCGACAATAAGACGGGCCACAACAATGAGAAAGGGAATCATACCGCCGGAGATGAGCGAGGTTGTCGACCCATCTCCGGCGGAGGGCCGAGCAAATAGAGGAACTTGAGTGTGGTAGTTGGTGGCGGCTGATTGTGGTGGTTCAGAAGAGGGTTTTTTGGGGGGTTTATTAGGGTTACGGGGAGAGAGAGCAGGAGAGCAGTATTGGAGTTTTCAGCGATCCAAACTTAATATACACATATAAAAATTTTTTCTACGAAATTCCATCAAGTAGTCATACCAGATTAGTAGATGTATACAATAAAACAGAGAATCATAAAATTACAAGATATATATTCTTAAAATATCAAAAGACACAAATTTCTTAAAAATAAAAGTTTTCTTAAAAATAAATTAACTCTAAACTCGAGAATAATTTCATATTTACCGTATACAAAATAAAGTACTTGATAAATTTCTCATGTAAACTCCAAAAGATATCGTGATTTATACACGAAAAATAAAGGGTTCAATAAATTACATGATAAATTTCTAATGTTCCAAATCTGGAATTTTAAATCTGGAATTTTTAACCTTCATAAGCGAAAAACATCATCTTTAAAACTACGAATTTATTGATAAAATGACACAAATCTAGAATAATTTCTAATTTTTGAATAAAGGCTAAAAATTGGGAGAGAAAGAGAATGAGGGATACGATATGAGTGAAAGTCGAGATGTGCCTGGTAGGGGTGTTCATTGGCGGTTCGGTTCACCGAATCGGTTCACTTGACCTGTTAACCGCTAAAGCGGTTCGCCAAAAAAGTGAACCGTCACCGAATCGGTTTCAATTGGTTTTTACCGGTTCGGTTCAGCGGTTAACCAAAACTGAATCTGCTATTGTTTTTTCCAAGTTCGTTGTGGCAGGATAAGTTTGTAATACATTAATAGTTAGTTTTTTTTAATAACATTACTCCATATAATTTATACATGAACACAATCAAATGCAGGCCAACCTTTATAACAAAGAAATAAAGCAAATAAAAGTGATCAACAAGTAGACTACATAAAAGAACCACATCTAAGTCATCTAATAAAACCAAGAAAGAGAAAACCACATCTAGCAGTACTGGACTCGAAGAATGACTGAAGTCCTTTGTCTAACAAAACTAAAATGTTGCTACTAATAATAGTAGATAGTGATGGAGGCAATGGTGGATTGGCGGCGCCAGAGGTGAACAACATCGGTAGTAAAGCCTAACAGCGGTGGTAGAGACAAGGCAGACTACTGGTGGTAGAGAGACGGCCAGCGCTTACGTAGTAACATTGTGTTGGTGAGATGACACAGAGAGAGATTCCTAGGGGAGTGAGCGTGAGGCATGACTGAAAGAATGAGTGAATGAAACTTTATTTAGGATTATATTGTTACTTACGCTCGGATCTAAAAAAATGGTCTCTTGATAAAAAAGCATTATGGAAACGAAAATGAGAAGATTTTGATAAAAATCTTGAGGAAGGCTTAGCGGAGGCCGTTACAAATGGGAATGAGGAGCGGTATAACGTCGTCAATAAGAACCTAATAAATTTCTCAAAAGCAGTTGGTATCTACTGGAAACAAAGAGCTAAAATGAAATGGTTAGTTGACGGGGATACGTGCACTAAGTTTTTCTTTAATTGGGTTAAAGGGCGGGCTGGAGCCAACTCTATCTGTGGCATTATTAGAAATGATGGCACATGGACGTTCGATCTCGTTGAAGTGGGTCAGCTTTTTCAAGATTTCTTTATTGATTTATATAACTCATCAAGTTGTACTAATAGCAATGAAAGGAGTCTGATTTCGTCCGACCTTCTATCTAACATCACGGTTAAAATTAAAGAAGATGATCGGATGTTTTTGAGTAAGCCATATACCGCTAAGGATGTTCGTAGGGCGGTTTTTCAGCTTGGTGGGCTCAAATCTCTGGGACCTGATGGAATACCTGCTATTTTCTATCAAAAATGTTGGCATATCGTTAAGGGAAATGTGACTTGCGCTATTCTCTCCATTCTCAATAGTGGCGAGGTTCTAAGAGAAGTTAATCGCACATTTATTACTTTTATTCCGAAGTTCGACAATCCAGAATCCGTCAATCATTATAGGCCTATAAGCCCTTGTAATGTGATTATGAGGATTATCACTAAATGTATTGCTAACAGGCTTAGCCGTGTAATGCGTTATATTATTGGTGACTATCAAAATGCTTTCGTCACTGGTAAACATATAAGCGACAATATTCTTCTAGCTCATGAAATTATCAAGAAGATCAGTTCAAAGAAATCTGGGAAGTGGAGTGAATTCGCCCAAAAAATTGATCTTAACAAGGCCTTTGATCGGATCAGCTGGCCTTTTTTATGTGAATGCCTAAAATCTTTTGGTTTATCTCCAAAGACTATTAAGCTTATCATGAATTGTGTCACATCTGTCTCTTATGAGATTCTTCTGAATGGTGTGCCTTCTAAACAGTTCCGCCCCTCGACTGGTCTTAGATAAGGAGACCCTCTTTCTCCCTTCTTATTTATATTATACATGGAACTATTATCCGTTAATCTTTTACAGACTCAAGCATCAAATAATTGTAAAGGCATAAAGTTGGGGAGATCTTCACCACCAATTAATCATCTTTTATTCGCTGATGACGCCATTCTCTTCGTCAAAAATTCTGCCCATGCCTACCAAAATTTTAAAAACTTACTTAATAATTTCTGTCTTGCTTCCGGGGAAATTATTAATAAGGATAAATGCGAGATTCTGTTTAGTCCAAACTCTACTCTCAGGCAAATCTCGAATGGGCTTAAAAGTTTTAGCATCCGCAATAATAAAGGGATTGGAAAATATATTGGAATATCTACCGACTTTGAGCACTTTAAGAAAAATATTTTTGAGAGCCTTACGGAGAATATAAAAAAGAGGATATCATCATGGAATTGAATTTTTATCTCATCAGTTGGACGTCTTACTTTGATTTTTTCGGTTCTATCCACCCTCTCAACTTTCTTCCTATCGGTATTTAAAGTACCGGTAAGTGTGGCAAAGAGAATCAACTCTCTTCTGTCACATTTTTGGTGGGCAGGGTCGCGAAATTCTAAAACTATTCACTGGTGTAGCGCTAATTTCCTAAGCTTTCCGAAATCTAGGGGAGGACTTGGTATTAGAAATATTTCTTGTCTTAATAAGGCTCTTCTGGCTAAACAAGCCTGGAAGCTTCTAGACTAGGAAGACTTCTCCATTTTCTCATCCATCTTTAGAGAAAAGGTCCTACGGAAGGACACTCACTATGATATTAATTTTATAAAAAAGAGCACAAACTTATCATGGGCTTGCAAAGGCATGTGCTCTGGCCTGGAGCTGATCCTAAATAACGCAGGATGGAAAATCGGCCGAAATTTCAATATTTCGATATGGAACACAAAATGGGTTCATGCTAACTATCCAATTCAAAACACCCAAGTTACCCACCCTCCTGGTTTTCCTATACCTACCATCAAAGTAAAGGATCTCATTACTCCCTCAGAAATATGGGATGAGCGACTGATAAGAAATCTTTTCAGTGAAGAGAGCTCAAAGAATATTCAATCTATTCCTATTTGCAACAGCTCTGAATCGGACAACATGTATTGGTCGTTCACTAGTTTGGTCATTACTCCGTCAAATCAGGATATGAAATTGTTCGAGAGACCTTACAAGATCATGTTAGCACCGAAAAAGATATTTCAAGAATTGGCGAAAAGGAAAAAGCCTTCTGTAAGAAAATCCTATGGAGACTCCCTGTACCTTATAATTGGAAAAGTTTCCTATGTAAGATTATAACATCTACTCTTCCAATAGGCTATGAGTTTCAGAGAAGAAATATTGGTACTGAGTATTTATGTAAATTATGCCAGCATGAGAGTAATATCGAAAGCATTGAGCATCTTTTTAGAGACTGTCATTTCTCACACAAAATTTGGAAATGTTCATCCATGGGAATTCGCACGGAGAACGATCATCATCTTCCCATGGCCCACTGGGTCATAAATTGGCTATGTTTTCTGATTAAAAATCCTAATTCGGAGGATCTCGTCATTAACTTCATCGCTATTCTGAGAAGCATTTGGTATGTCAGAAATAATGTTATCTTCCGATCTATCACTCCTTCCCCCTTAGCAGCAATGGCTGCCCTGGAAAAGGATGTCCGAGACGTTATTGAAGCTCAAAATTCTAGATCACTTGCTTCAAAAGGATTTTTTGATCCAGATGATAATCTCAGAAATCATATAAAAGACTCTTTCCCTTTATTTTTAGTGGCGTCTTACGGAAGGTGCAATTGCATAACTATCAAAGTTGACGTTTGTTGGTTTCCTTCCCTTGTATCCTCAATTGGATGGGTCTCCTATGGATATAACGGGGAGATTTTCGCTAAGAATTATAAAAAGATATTGTCGTCGAGCGCGTTACAGGCTGAAGCATTGGGAGTCAAACAGGTTCTCGATTGGGCTTTGACAAATCGGTTTCGACATGCGCATATCAAGACAGACTGTCTTCAATTGCTTCTGCAAATCTTCGGCTCCGAAAAAGATCACCACGATATTCATGGAATCCTTGAAGACATTCGTAGTATTAGTGCTTTATTTCATTGCCTAAAGTTTAGTTTTATTCCCCGTTCAATTAATAAGGTCGCGCATTGCTTAGCTAAGCATGCTATGCACATGTAGTGACTTTTCCTTTTACCGTTGCTAAAAAAAAAGATTATATTTTTACTTTGGCTCTTATTTGTGAAATGGGCCTCTTAACTATCTAACTTTCGGTTCGGTTAATCGGTTTTTCTATAACGCGAAATGAAACCGAACCAGTTGAGGTCTAATAAAACCGGTTCGGTTCACCGATCCGCTTTTACTATTCGGTTCGTTAATAAAACCTAAAAAAAATAACGATTTCGATTTTTTCGGTTCGATTTTCACGCTTCGGTTAATTATGAACACCCCTAGTGCCTGGGTAGGTAAAACATGAGCAAATTAGAGAGATGAGCGAGGGAAGGGGGTGGCTAGGTAAGAAATGAAGAAATTAGAGAGTGATCATTAGGTTAGGATCAATGAGTGTTTAAATACGGTGATTTAAAAATATAGGGATTTCACATATTTACTTTTGTTTGAGAGTTGGACAATAGTCTATAAAAAAATTTAGTATCTTATAGGGTTGCCCGATTACTATAACATACAATCATCTATTATATAACATAAATGGACTTTTATAGGGGCGATAGACCCGATGTTTATATATATAATCGAAATATTTTTTGTAAGATAATTTTAGATTAAACTTACTTTTTTTCACATGGTTAAAAATATCGGTTAAATCCTGGTCTTTGAGAATGTGCATAAAGTAAATATGAAATGCAAAATCGATAAAATGACGGTCAATGTATTCTCTAGGAGACTATGTATAAAGTTTACCGGAGAAACAAATGCAAGAGGGAGCCTCTTTCACCATATACTAATTGAAACAAAGTCTTAATTACAATTTGTGTGTGAGTCTACTATGGGCCGACTTAAATCGAATGTTATGGAGTATTTATTAGACTTTTACATTTGATTTTAAATATTCTACCCGGTGCAAATTTTGCACGGGTATAAAATTAGTAAATATGTAAAGCGTAAACATCTAAAATAGTCTGAATATGAAATGCACATAAATATTCTCCTTGAGAAACCCCACTTTTGCCATTTGAAGTGCCAACTTTTTTCCATGAAAAAGGGGAGCCTATCAAGTCCTTTTATAGAAAGAACATGGTGTTGTAGTAAATCAAATGATTCTTGTCACACTAAGGTGTTGTTTGGTTACCCATTAATACTTTCCTCTATTTCAATGAGTTTTTTTTTGTTTACTTTGTTTTGTATGGGGAAAAATAGAGTAAAAGTAAACTATTAAGTAAGACGAAAGGAGTACAATTTAACAAAAGATGTTTTTCTCAATTCACTTGAAATGGAAAATGGGTAAAATAGAAATTTTAATTCTTAAAGTGAACCGAATGACACCTAGGTGTGACAACCCTCGCGAAAGCGGAAAATAAATCAAGCATAACATGCAAATACACAGCGGAAATTACGAGTTTTTTAAAAACCTTAAATGAAAGAGTGCGAGAAAATGTCAAGCAAACAAACTACAAATGTAAGAACTACAACGGGGAGACCAAGTCCCTCAAAATAGTAAAAAGTCTAGGAACTAGAGTCTTAACGTAAGGTAAACGTCAAGAATTTGACGCCCGCTAGCTCGCATGGTCTTAACCCAAAAAATGCACCGACTTTAAACCTATCAACATACATCATTCCATGCATCATGTAACACCCGGAAATATACCCTATTTTTCTAGTAGAAATATTTTACGAAACTTTTTCAGTAATTTTAAGTTTTAAATTATAATTTTAAGTTCCGAGTCGAATTTAGAATTTCCGAGTTCGTATTTGGAATTTCTACGAGATTTCATGAAAAAGCCGTCTTAAGTCAAGTTTGACTTTCTTGACTTTGAAAATTGTCTTTGACTTTTTCTCTCATAACTCACACAACTCCCTTCCTTAACCTAAAATTTCATTTCCACACAAAAATCAAACACATTTTCTTTCTTCCTCCTTAAGCAACTTTTTCCCTCTTTGATTTCAAGCTTAGAATTGGCGTAGTTTCTTCGTTACTCGATAGAATT
>JAIUZE010025693.1:0-12566 GCA_022085475.1 Heliosperma pusillum | reverse complement strand
TGTCACCAAGATTGCCCATGTCCTATGTAGAGATGCTCTGGATGAGCGTAATTTGAGGTGTTTAGGGGGATGCTCATTGTTGACGGAGGATTACATTTCAAAGAAGCTTGAGTGGGTAGTTAAGAGAGTTGAGGACGGGAAGACTTATTGGAGGGTTCAAGGGGTCAATTCTATTCCCCTCCCGAATGGTGCGGCTATGAAAGTGGTTCCTGATAGCGCGCACTATCTCCTTCCCCTAGTGGAGGAGAACCCTCCACCACCACCTGAGGAAACCCCGGAAGATCCTTTAGCTCCAATTACCGCATTTAGGCGAGATCCTACTGCCCCCGTCACTACATATAGGAGAGAGGAGCGGGGCCCCACTTCCACCACATTGCCTTATATGAGCCCCTTCTATCATCAGCAGCAGTGGCGCCCTTGGCCCAATTCATCCCAACCCGACGCATCCACTTCCACCACTACCAATTACCCACCTTTGGATCCCTCCTTGATCCAGTTCATGGCCGACATGACTTTGGCCTCCGAGGCAGCAGCTACGGAGAGAGAGGCAGCGGCTAGGGAGAGAGAGGCGGCAGCTAAGTGGCGAGAGGAGGAAGCTCGAGATAGAGCTCTTTTGTCGCAGCGGATGGACAGGATGTATTATGATTTGGCTCTTGGCCAATACCCTTCTTACGATAATTTGTGTAGGGAGGGGTATAGGGAGCCAGTTGGCCCACATCCGTCCTATTTTATGTGGCCAGAGGGAGGGTATGATCAGGGTTCTAGGGTGTTTGGTGATTTCAATATTCAGCATGACTATTATTCTTCTGCGCCGGTTTTTGCTCAGCCGGTAGTTGATGAGGAGGAGGTGGACCCAGAGATTGCGGCTCAGAATGCCGAGTGGTTTGACAGGATGGGTCCACGGTTCGAGATTGTGGAGGGTGGCGGCTCTGGTTCGGGAGCCAGGGATGTAGATGCGTCTTTTGCAGAGGCCAGTCATGGCCAATTTGATACTACATCTTCTGATTTCACTGGATACTCCTGAGGCCGGAAACCCACGAGTATGATCCCTTTTAATCCAAATCTTCATCATATTTATATTTTCGCATGCATTTAGATAGTTGTATTATATCTTAGCTTAGTCATCCATTTAGTTGCATCCATTTAGACTTGCATTAGAATTTAATTTTGTAACATATAGTCACATATTAGCCTTGCATCCATATAGCGTAGTTGCATTTTGTTTGGTGTCATTTTTAGACTTTCCCGTGGTTGGTACCCACATGAGGGGCGTGCATTTATGCATTTTACCGCCACGACGAGACTCCGATATGGCACACTAGACTTTCCTGTGGGAGGTACCCCCATGAGGGGCTTGCATTTATGCACCTTACCACCGCAGCGAGACTCTAGATTAGCATATAGTGTAGTTTGCATTTACTTAGATCATGACATTGTATTATATCATTTTGCATTTAGTTTTAGGACTTTTATTTAGTTCATGCATTTACTTAGAGCTAACCCTCTTGTATATATTGTTCATATTGTGATTTCTCTTCAAAAATCAAAAACCCCAAAAAACAAGTTTTTATTTTTCAAAATATTTAAAAACCCAAAAACATGTTATTTGTTTTGAATTCCCCCCTCACACCATGTAAATACCAAGTGTGGGGAGGGAATTCCCAAAAATTGAAAAACCCAAAAAGATTGTTTTGTTTTTCCTTTTCTTTTTTCTCTCCTTCCATATTTGAGTCACTTACTCGGGGACGAGTAAGACTTAAGTGTGGGGAGGATTTTATTTCTTTTGTATATATCGTTGATTTTTAAAAAAAAAAAAAAAAAAAAAAGTTGAAAAATGCCTAAAAATCGAAAAATTTGAAAATTTTCCAAAAAATATATGTTTAGATTAGTTTGTATATAGTTTATTTTGTATATATTGCCGTGTGTTTCTTTTTATCTCCATCCATAGGTGCGCCCCACATCATATGAGGCACGAAAAAGGGAAAATGAAGACGCTTTGGTGAGACCTTTCCTATTTCCCTTCTCCCTTATCTCCTTTTCTTCTTATTTGAGGATGAGATGTGTTGATGACGATGTTGTGGATTTTGTTGATTGGCGTGTGTGCCACTTGTGTGCTGTTAGGAGATAGCATTAGCTTATGTGTCATATAGTCGGTTAGAGCATGTGCATTTAAGTTGTATATATGCTAGATTGCATCATGGCATATAGTTGCATTTAGAAAAATGTTTTAATAATTGTCTTTTTGGAAAACTTGTTGAATGTGCATAGTCCCTTTTTGCTACTTTTTTATTCATAAAGTGTTCATCTTAATCGTGGAATTTTAGACGCCCTGGGTTGTGCATTTTTAGTGAGTTTTAACCCGTCTACTAATGCCGAGTCACGAGTTTGCGCTTATTCCACCTCGACACCCTCGATTGATGTGATTATTCCGATGGTAGAAAGGATTCTTAGGTGACCGTTCTTGCTATGCAACCAACCATGATTCATTGTTCTTCCACTTTTGATCAAAAAAGGAAACAAATCAAACAAGCTGAAAATATTGAGTCAATTATCATCTTTTCTTGTTTTCGTCGAGGAAGTGCAAAACGGAACTTCTAGGGATTCTAGTGGGCCCATATCTAGGCCCCCTTTCGATGCCACTACGGTGGGGATACCCCTATTGTTGGTTCCGACCGCATGTCCTTGACGGAAACCGTGTGCCTTCATGCCAAAAATTGCAAACCAAAATGCAAATCAAAAAGAAAGAAAAAGAAAAAGAAAGCAAAGTGTGAAATGAAAAGTTTTGCAAGCACTTAGACTCAAATCTCAATTTTCTTTTATCCTTCTTGAATCATTTACCTTTGAAGTTGCATAGTGAGACGGGACGACCCTTGTGTCTCATTTATTTGAGAAACGTGAATTCCATATGCTATTGTGCTTAATAACGTCACGAGGATTTCATTTCCATCTTCCATTTTATCGCTCTTGGCCAAGCAAATAGTAGACGGGGTTCGAAATTTTCATTAGACTTGCACCGCTAGGAGGCGAATATTTTTCCATGCTTTATGATATTAGTGGCTTACAAGGATCATGCATTATTTAGACGGTTTTCCTTTTAGATATTTCCGTCACATGGATGAGGCATGTGATTTTTCTTTGTTAGATGCATCTTTGTCGTGTTCTTACGTGTTTTTCATTTGGATGCGTCGAAATTTTGAGCAAGCCCCTACTTGCCTTGCAAGGAGGTACTCTACCTCATGAGTATCTCGTTGTGAGTTGAAGGGACGGAGGAGGCCCGTTAATTGCCTACCGTCGGATATTATTAATAGTTTAGGTTGTAGCCTTAATATTATAGTAGTATTGAATAAGGGTACTTATGGGTCTCGAATTTTGTTTACTTACTCGGGGACGAGTAAGTCTTAAGTGTGGGGAATTTTGATAAGCATTTAATTAGTCACGTTTTTCCCTCATTTCCGTCCCCATTTTGGTCCGTTTACACGGATTTGCGTGCCCTTGATTGCATTCTGCTTCCCGTTTTCCCGTGCTATGAATATCGGTCTTAATTTGTAGGAATTAAGGCGGAAATGAAGAAATCGGAGCAATAGGGTCTTGCATGAGTCGGGATTCGAAGATGAGATGAAGAAGTGAAGAATTGAGTCATCAGGTGGCCCAGGCCGGGCCCCAGACCGGCGGCCGGCCCACCGGCCTAGATATCAACTCCTCAAAGAATGAAGAAAGAAAGGGTGGAGGAATTGGTCAGGTAGTGCAGGCCGGTCGACCGGCGGCCGGTCGCCTACCCGGCCTGCACTACATCAGAATGATCATAACCTTGAAAAAGTGTTCCAGGCCGGTGGGGGCCCGGCGGCCGGTCGACCGGCCCAGACCCCCATTTTCCCATACTTAGAAGATTTTGAGATTTTTGAAGGCGAAGTCACTAAAGCTACTGATGTGCTCCAGGCCGGTCGACCGGCCGGGAACACAAGACTGAAAATTCGCCCTCTTCTTCTAATTTCTTCCTTAATTTCGAGATACCTATATATATACCCCCCTATTATTTTGTAAGCAGTTTTTACATTCTTCTTAGCACAAAACCCTAGATATTTGTAACCTAAATTAGTCCCTAATTGCTCTCCTAATCCTTCCCTAATCTAGTTTAGTTTCTCATTTCAAGTTGTTGAATCTAGTCTTTCATTTCAGTTTTGGGGTTTGTATTGAAGACTTGGGTGAAGACATTCCCCCTATTCATCAATATAAGTTTTGTTTGGTATAAATTTCTTATCTTTTTTATTGTTTATGCAATTAATTTCCATTTCTAGTTTATTGTTCATCTTTTGATTGTTATCATTATTCTTCTCATAGCATAATGTTGATTGAACTCCCCCTTCTCTTTAGTGCTTTGATTCCCTTTACCATGTGTGAGTAGATTCCCTTCTAGGGTTTAGGGGGAGCCTAAGGGAGGATCATGTGGGGTAATTAGTTGGGTAATTAGTAGATTTGTGGTAATTATTTGGGTATTACCCATATGCACACAAGTGTTTGATGAAATGTGTGAACGAAAGTTGCCATTTTATCAAGCATGGTTTGATTTTCTCTTAAGCGACGGTGGTAGAGACGATTAGACTAAGTGTTTATATGGGTGATCTAAGACAAATGCGATGGCTTTGTTGATGATTGTCGATTGTTGAGACATTAGCAATCGAATTTACTCGAATTTGTTACCCATTTGCTAGTTACCCGACTAACCCATTAATCCCCCTAAGGTGAACCCTTCACCCTAGTCTTTCCCTTAATTGTTTTCATCTTTATTACTTAGCAATTACTTGTTTTTCCTAGTTTTTAGTTAACTTTCCAATCCGTCATATTTTAGGCTAGAATAGGATTCAATCGAACTAGTAGTTGACCCCACCATCCTTGTGGTTCGACCCCGACTTCCGCTATCGCATTAGTTGGGTTTCATAAATTGTTTTGCTTGAGCGGTACGCGACAAATCGTTCATCAGTGTTTAAGAAAAAGATTGGAGCAGACGGTAAGGTTGAGACCTATAAAGCCCGTCTTGTTGCCAAGGGGTATAATCAAAAGGAAGGTATTGATTATGAAGAAACGTTCTCCCCTGTGGCAATGCTCAAATCTATTCGGATTCTGCTTGCTATAGCTGCATACTATGATTATGAGATATGGCAAATGGATGTGAAAACGGCTTTCCTCAATGGGGAGTTAAAGGAAGATGTCTATATGACTCAACCTGAAGGTTTCACATTGCCATCTTCTAATGATAAAGTATGTAAGCTTCAAACGATCTATTTGTGGATTAAAGCAAGCTTCTCGTAGTTGGAATATCCGTTTTCACACGACAATTGAAAAGTTCAATTTGTGCGATGTGAGGAGGAGCCATGTGTGTACAAGAAGGTTAGTGGGAGCATTATCATTTTCTTAGTATTATATGTTGATGACACTTTACTAATGGGAAATGATGTACCAACCATGCAAGAGACAAAGGCTTGGCTATCTAAACAGTTCTCTATGAAAGATTTGGGAGAAGCAACTTATATTCTTGGAATAAAGATCTATAGAGATAGATCAAGGAAGTTGCTTGGACTCTCCCAGTCTATGTACATTGATACAATTTTAAAGAGGTATCACATGGAAAATTCCAAAAAGGGCTATTTACCAATAGGCTCTGGAATTTCTCTATCTAGAAAGGATTGTCCTAAGACTCTAGAAGAGAGGGAACGCATGAGCAAAGTTCCATATGCAAGTGCAGTGGGAGCTCTCATGTATACCATGACATGTACAAGGCCTGATGTTGCTTACGCGCTAGGAGTAGCGAGTAGGTACCAAGGGAATCCAGGCGAGGAACATTGGAAAGTGGCGAAATCCATCCTTAAGTACTTGAGAAGGACTAAGGACCAATTCCTCATTTAAGGAGACAATGACCTTAATTGTTTGGGTTATACTGATGCTAGTTTTGCATCAGACAAGGATGATAACAAGTCTACCTCTGGTTTTGTTTTCACTTTGAATGGTGGAGCAGTGAGTTGGAAGAGTTCCAAACAAGCCACAGTTGCAGATTCAGTAACTGAAGCAGAGTATATAGCTGCATGTGATGCTGCTAAGGAAGCCGTTTGGATTAAAAAGTTCTTAACTGAACTTGGTGTAGTTCCTTCAGTGAAGGAAGCTGTTCCTTTAATGTGTGACAATACCGGGGCTATTGCACAGGCCAAAGAGCCAAGGTCACACCAACGATCTAAGCATGTTCTGCGAAAGTTTCATCTGATTAGAGAAATTATTGAACGTGGAGATGTTCAAGTACAAAAGGTAGAAGGAAAAGAAAATCCCGCAGATCCCATCACGAAGGCGCTTGGATCAAAAGATTTTGATAAGCATAAGTGGAGTATTGGATTAAAGTTCATGAGTGATTGGCTCTAGGTCAAGTGGGAGATGATTTTTGAAATTATGCTCTAGACCCAATCGTTATGTAACATATTTTAAACACATTTCATATTGTTTTATTTATTATTAATTGATATTAATAAAATGGCATTGTTTTTTATCATATTGTGTTTGAGAACCATATGTGATAAGTCCTTGATTTAACTGTATGCTTGACATTATAATGGAGATTATAATAATGAGAGTCAAGCATTAGAGGGTTTGATCAAAAGAAGTTCTTGGTCCAAGGGTTATCAAAAGGGGTTTTGATGATCCAGAAGGACTAATATATGTACAACTTTATTCATTGGATGAATATAATGGATCTCATTCATTACGTTGTATGTATAGGTGACCATATGGAGATATGATCATTGAACTGACCGAAAGGAGGTTTCCCAGTGGTTATTTTACGTATTAACTGTCAATGTGAAAATTCTCATAAGGAGTGAATGTAATTCTTTTTCCTTTGATCTGAGTTCACCATTGTAATTAAAAAATACTTGTTATACTTTGATGCCTGACAACTAGTGTGTAAAAAATACTAGTTGAACGGTTATTGGGTTTAATTGAGTACCTATGAAGTTAGTGGTGAGTCGGATGGAATCCATCAACTCGAGGTAACGAGTTTGAACTCTATGTTGTCATAAATCTTATTGGTTGTATCAAGACCTTGGCCAAGGCAACTGAATGTTTCAAGAAATGAGTTTCTTGAAGTCGATTCGCCAACCATAGTGATTGACATGGAACATAGTGGTTATCTAACAGGGTTTGACAGTTTTTAACCATACCCTAGGATGATCCGGAGTTGGAAAGATGGAAGGAAATGATACATTACCCTTAACCAGGTTCGTCTTCATCGGATGTTGATATTCACATTATCCAGTCGTTGAGGAGTGTTGTTAGACGCCAACCTCGATTAGTAATTAAGACGATTGACTCTGGGTCAAGTGGGAGATTGTTGGAATTATGCCCCAGACCCAATCGGATCGGTAACGTTAATTACTACTGGCTTAATGTTGAACCTAGATGGTCACACACTTACGGGTTAACGTTTACACTTAAGATGACTTTATATTATTATATGATAATAATTAAAGTATCTAGATGACATATTATTGTATTAATTGCTAACACAAAAGATATAATAATAAAAGGAGAAAGAGTTCCATACGTATTAAAATAAGGAAATAAAATAAGTAGTTTATTTTATTATTCCCTATAAATACTTGGAGTTGGTAATTGGAAAAGAATACAATTCATTGAGTTAGTTTTCCATCCAAAATATAGAAGAGAGAGAAAAAGGGTTTTCTCAAGAGTTCTCATATTTCCAAGTCGTCTCAAAGGTTGAGAGTGTAATTCGTACCCGGTGTGGATACACTAGAGACTTCGTACTTTCGGAGTTAATTATTAATCCGTCTTAAATCCAGGTATGTAATTAATCCCTTTTATTTACATCAGTTTGAATGCAATAGATCTATTAAAGGATCGTATAATTATTATTTCCGCTGCGTATATATATCGATCCTTCAGATACTCAATACGCCTCGTCTCACGATACGAGGACAACCGAATTTAAAACATCTCGAATTTAATCGAGTAAATCGATACTCACGCAATTTAGCTAGCAAACTACAACCAAAATAACGCACACCGTGCGATATAACCAATAATTTACCCATCTGGAGAATAAATCAAGTACTTATTGACAACATTCAACTTGCAATCATACTCTTATAATCATACTCATGCAATATGAACAAAACACCACCATCTTTTTTCTTTTTCTTTTTTTAAACTATTACAAATACGGACGGCTGACGCAATAAGGGTACATATTTTTGGGATTTTCTTTTTGATCACTTCACATAAATCCTACCAATGGGCATCGTAAAATAAACACCCATCGGCAGACCAACGGAAAATGTAATTTAGGCCTCAAGAACCGAGAGTCTCTGATACCATGTTAGATTTGTATAGAAGATATTATACTCCCTCCGATTTTGAGTGTTCTTCCCCTTCATCTAATATATGTGAGGAGTATTATATTGAAAGGGGAAGAACACTCAAAATAGAGGAGTAATTGTTTAGAATTGCTTGTTCATCGTATTTCATCATAGAGGAGGGTATATATAGAAAGAAAGAGTCATAGCTTTTGTCCATCTCAAAGGCCATCATTCGTACCAATGTAATGACACTAATCGCTAATAACTCCGAATATAATACATTGAACATTACTCTGTACCATAACTCATAATATCATATTTTAAAACCTTACTAAAAACTGAAAATTACATATTGCCCTCTTTTCAGACTGCTCTGCTAAGTAAAGGTTCTTAAGTACATTATAATATTAGATGTACAATGATATAACGATAAGTGACATAACTTTTTAATTTTAGTATAAAGATATATACTCCCTCGTATTCTAAATAACTTTCTTTCTTTCCTTTTTCATCTATTCACAATATTTTTTATCTTTCATTATTTAGAAAATTTTTATACTTATTTTAATCAGCTTATCATACAACAATACCCCACAAAATCTATACATTATCCTATTTTAATCACCTCACCCAACAACAAATCAACAATACTTATTTTAATCCCTCACTCCAGAATAATACCCCACAATATATTTCCTCTCTCCAATCATCTCACCCACCACAATACTTTACTTTATTTAATTAAAATTCCTTAATTTTTGTATCATCCATGAACAGGAAAAATTATGTAGAGTAGAAGGGAGTATTTGAGATAATATCATCTTTTGAAATTAGGCTTTAAATGTTTTTTTCCTACACATAAAAAAGTATTTTTCTATACTATTATATTTATAATAATTTTCTTTTTAAAAGGATAAGTAATCTTTGGGGATTTATCTGGAAGGACATGAATCCAATATGAAAAAAAATATAATTTTAAAGAGTAATCTTTGTAGATTTGAGAGCGGAAATACAGGGATTGTTTGATTTACCCTGAGAATATAAAGTTTCTAAGAAGTTAAGTTCAAGTGAATTTTTCATGTCAATTGCAAAATGTTGTTTGATTGTCACGTGGGAAATGAGTTTATGGAAGAAGTTGCACTTACCAAGGGAGGGTAGCTAAGTGACTTCCTACAATATATTATGGAGGAATTGGAGATCCTTGGGAACTTCTAATTCCCATAAAATGGGCAACCAAATAACATCACATTTATTCAATTCGTGGAAAGTTCTACTTCCCATGATTTAAAAGGGCAATCAAATAACCCATGTTTGTTGCCCGTGAAGTTGTGATATAGATAATACAATTAAAGTTAAGTATATCTTATACTCGGTATATACCTAAAATCAATTTTATTCTCTAGGTCATAAGCCATCTCTAGGTCATAAGCCAACACGTAGATGTTACTCTTCTTTTTTCGTCGAATTTAAGATTTTGTGAAAGATTGTTGAATAATAAATGTAAATAGATTAATTTTATACTTTTATGTATTAAAAATTTATTTAACACCCCTACTTAGTAGTTACTAGTTGTTGCTCCACGCGCGTTGCGCGCGGAACCCCAATTTATATACGATGGCCTAAATTTATTCCGTGCTCTATTTCTTATTGTATTCGTTATAGAAGTGTTGTCCTTTTAGTCATGCAAATTTTGATTTTTGATACAATTTTCATTTTGGGTAATTTAAAAGCATCTATTTAATCTTAAACGATTGAGATGACAACATAATGAGGGGGGAAGAACATTACTTGCACTATACTGAGATATGAACGACATCAAGAGACGATAAAACATCAATTTATATTTATTCAATTTTGCAAAAAATAAGCTCTAAGGTCTGAGAGATAGAGTAGTATGGAGAAGGTGTCAAGTTTAAAAGATGTGCCATGAATTGAAAGCAAAAGAAGATTAGGATTTAGGACGGGAGAAAAACTTGATGAATTATGGGTCGACATTCACATAACTTGGGCAACAGACGAAACCAGTGAACCCAGCACTAAGAGGATTTTATCATCTATTAAAAATATTATAGTACATGAGTATCAAACTTCCACATATAAACCCATGGCAAAATTCTGGAGCAACCAAGTGTGTATTCAGGAATAATACGTTGGAATGCAACATAAGTTTGGAGTATCAACACTAAACATTGACTTTTTGGTGACAAAAAAAATGCGCCGTGTTTTGATTACCATCATAACCGACACACTCGGCTCATGTTCTCATGAGTCATGGTCAATTCCACAGCCTTCTTGACCATTCAACTCCTTGCAGATTTCATTTTCTTCACTTCCCAGTTCTGATAATTGAAAGTATGCAAGAAAATCAGTAAGCATATATAGACTACTTCTAGTTTCAAGCTATTTTTTGGATGAAAATCATACTCAGCAACTCAATCGATCCTTGTCGCCAACATACGTATGCCTTGAGCACAAGTATATCAGCGCCCTCCTATTTTACAAAATCATGTGAGCAAACCTTGTCTAAATCGTCCAATCAGCTAACCTATGGTTTACAAGGTAGCTGAGTTTGAGTCAACAAGTACTGGAGCCCTCATAAACTAAATTGAAGCATTACACTACTACACACAAAAAAGTGCTGCTCGTCAGCTATAGCGACCACAAACTATAACACAAAAAATCCAAAAAAAATATCTTTGTAATAAAAGTATGACACAAACTGAATTTGTAATATCTTTAGCTTTTCTTCACATTTTAGTGACATTTCACCTCATAATACACAAAATCATCACAATAATTGTAAGATTTCAATAGCTATTCACAATATAAAAGCTTCAAAAATAGCTAGAATTTCTCCAAAACACTTGTAATAAAAGTTGCATTAGTACCTCTTCATGTTGCAGTCAATGGGTGACCACCTTCTGGTTATCCAAATAAATCCTTCCAGAGCAATGTTTGAAAGCAATGCTTGAAATAAAGCCAAACCAATCATTGAGTTGCAATCTGCACCTGAAGTTAAGAGCAATGTTAAAAAGCTATCAACTGACAAATAGGTAAACTGGTGATTACGACTCTTCAAAGGAACCTATATTACACACCTTTCAATTATTTTTGTGGTGATATGTGATGATATCTCAAATAGGTATAATATCAATAACTGAACCAACTCAGATATTAGAAGTGCTAGAAAGATTATCCAAAGGTATCTTATGTCCCTGTCATCCATCATTAACTATTCCTTTATCATTCCCTTGGCTCTACGGCATTTTTCTTTAGATCGTTTTGACTCTCCTTTCTCAAAACCGGTTTATTTCATCTTCCCCTTTCATGTTATCTCTGTTTTCTTCCAAATCACAGTTTTTCCCTTCTTGAATTATCCACATTTTCCACAAATGATTCATCATCATCTGACAATAAAGCCTTCTCCACCATTGATTATCAAAATAATGCTGCTAGCTCCATTTGTACTCCCTCTTACTCTCTCCCCTATGCATCCCCCTCTTTTTTTTTCCCTTAGCATTCTCCTATCCTTTCTCGTCCCTTCTTCCCCCTCCATGTTCCCTATCCTTCCCCTTCTATTCTTACTGTCCTCGATTCTGGGTATATGCCATTGTCTCCTTCTCTTCCTCTCTCTCCCCTACTCAACGCTCTACCTCCCCCATTCCCTTCCACCCTTTCGATTCGAACAAGCCAAAACATAGATTCTTTCTCTTTTTCCCTCCCTCCAACCCTTGAGCAAAACATGAAGGGAATTTGAACAACAACAAACACAAACTCCCTCCCTACTACGTTCTTCCCCTCTCCCTTCCCATCCCTCTCTCAACGCTCTTGCACCAACTTTCTCAATCTAAATAAAAACATAAAGTCTCAATTCTGTAACTACAGAGCTTGGGGTTTGGGTTCTTTAAGAAGTATAATTATGGTGAATTTAGATCAATGACTATATAAAGCCCGCTTAAAAACCTCTTTTGCAATGGCATAGCCACTAAGATGGATGGGATTTAGATTTTCAAACTTTTGGTGATGCGTTACAAGCCTCTCAAACCTGTTTAACTTTTAAAACAATGGGGATTAATTAGTAATGGCGACGAGCAAATTTAAAAACATGAATGCATGTGTGGAGGATCCAACAGCCTATATATATATGAATCTAACAGCACATAGCCATTGTCGGATATTTTCTCATTCAACAAGCACACAAGCTGTGAAGTA
>JAIUZE010025689.1:0-18536 GCA_022085475.1 Heliosperma pusillum | reverse complement strand
AAGATTAACCTCTAGACGATATTAGCTAGTTTGCTAAACACTTGTTCTTTGCTAACATTTTGAGAGACTCCGTCTCTTTGTTGTATTCCCGTACTTAGTTTGTAATATTTTGACACTCCTCGTATTTTCTACCTTGCATGTATAAAAGTTTTTAAAACTTCACATTTCCGCTATATAATTCACATGCTTGTATGTTTTATATTTCCGCATTCGCGAGGGTGGTCACATTTTCACTATAAGCTTCCGACCTGGGATGACATAAAAACTTTTTCTCTTGTCTTTGTTTCTTGCATATTTTCTTCCACTCTATCCTTTAGAAAATACGCTTGTTTACGTGAAGGATAGTACCATGAGTCACAAACAGTTTTGTTTCTTTAGGTGTAAATGAGAAAACTCTTGTAAGGATAGCTTCATGAGTTCGATTCCTTAGTCACAAACTGCTTTGATCTCCAGGTATAAGTGGGGTAAAATGCTCGTATTAACTCTTATTAACTTTGAGCGATCTATAGTAGAATTATTTGTTTAGACTTTAGTATTCTAGCTTCTCTATAGACTCACTCTATTTAAGAAAAATACTTTGACTCTTATCCATGCGTTGAACAAATTTAGGATTCTTAATCCTTCCATAGCTAGTATGAAGTGTAATTGGCGTTTTAAAGATCTTATCCTGGGATTTTAGATGAATTGTACATCTCCAAGTGTCAGTTCGTCAACTCACTTTGACTTATGCAATTGACCTTTCTTATTCCAAATACGTTGTGACGTCTAGTCACAATTCCAAAGTGAGAATCCCATTATTAACATTGGTTATTCATAATGATCATTATCATTATATTCCTCATGAGATTAATTTAGTCGTTATAATTTATGCTTCATGATACAAACATTGAATAATGAAAAGGTTTAAGAACATTAAAACAAATTCCATAGATATAGTGACTTGGGTTGAAAACCAAGTCACCATTCAAATACAACCATTGTTCAAAGGAATTCAAAATACTTTACATGTCAAAACATGGAACAAGAAATTAGTTCAACAAACCAACAATCAAAATGTAATAACAAAATAGAAGACAAATAGCAAAATATCGCCAAGCCCATCACAGGTCTCCTCTACGTGGTGGCTATCCTAGCTTCCTCGTAGATCCTCCTAGGCTTGGTTTGCCTTTTCCTTCTTCTCACGCCCTAAATGTGATAAAAAAGGGTGGTGAGAATCACAACTCGTATCAAAATATCAAAGTTGAGATGAGTTTCATTAACAAAAAATTTGGGAAGAACCATTACCAACTAGAAGAACCCGTCCAGCTTTGATGTCTCCTAAGTACTTGGAGTAATTACGTTTCCAATGGCCCATGCCATTACAATAATGACACTTGTCTTCGGCCACGGCTCCCTTTTTTCCTTTGGAAGAGCTATTCATAATAGCTTTCCCTTTGCCTTGATAGGAGTGAATGAGCTTGCTTCCGTTGTTCCCTTTGCCTCCACTTTTCTTGAACTTCAACATGCTCTTGACATTGATGTTCAAAACATCCATACTAGAGCTAGCTTGAAAGCCCATGTCACGTTCGGCTTGCAAAAGCATCTTGTGCAATTCATGAACCGAGACAGTGGCATTTTGCATGTTGAAGTTCACCCTAAAGTTGAAAAACCCTTTGATCTTACTTAGGGAGTGAAGTATGCGGTCAATTCTGAGAGGCTTGGGAATCTCTATTCCTTACTCTTTAAGAACCTCCAAGTACTCAATCATTTTGAACAGGTGAGGGCTAACATTATGACCCTCCTTCATATTAAGGTCGAAAAATTGGGTGGCGGCTTCGTATTGCAAAATTCTTGGAGCTTGTGAAAACATGGTCACGATCTTAGAATAGATTTCATATGCGGTCGCAATTTTAATGACATTACGTTAAATCTCGCGATCCATTGAAAAGATCAAGACATTCTTGATCGCCGCCGACTCCTTGTGGTAGGCCTCCTAGGCCTTCCTAGCGGCGTTCGATGACCTCGCATTTGGAGCGCTATGGGTCGCCTCGGTTAGGTAACTATGCTTACCGTCACCTTCGGCGGCTAAGCGTAATTGCCCATTCCAATCCGTGAAGTTTGAACCATTCTTTTCAATTTTACAACGATCCATGAAGGATCTTAGCCATGATACGTTGGTGAGTGGGGGAGGTCGAACCTCGTTATTGTTGTTTTCTGACATTGCGAATTAAAATAAGGTTGACTACAAAAATAGAAAATGATAGAAATATCAACATTTATCGTTTTTAAAAAATACTTGTAAACATTTAAAACAAGTTTGACATTTATATAATGACCTCTACCCAATTACATAAATGATTCCAAGACCCAAATCCTATATTAAGTCGGGTTTATGTGAGCCACGGACTTCACGACCTATATTAATATTACTTGGTGGGTTAACTCAATTAATAAAATAGAGGTCAAGTCAATTTATATTATCTATCTCCTTTTAAGTGAACTAAATATGTGAACTATCGATAATTATTATTGACGCGGTCGATTAATTCTGTAAAATGCATGTGTTGTTTATATGGTGATTTTGCATGCATGTAACATATAAATAAAATGCAAGCTTAAAATAAATTCCTAGTATGGCCTTCTTAGAAATAGAAAATAAAATAATCTATTTAAAAATTCGGAAACCAACTTCTATAGTCCGTTGAACTTCATATGCACGCCTCCAAAGGATACCATCTCTTTTGGAATGCCTTTCCAAATGGCCACGTCTTTAGGAAACTCCGGGATTACAAATGATATAATAAAATTACAAGGCTTTTCTATTATACATTTTCAAAATAAAATGAAATAATAAAATAAAAGTGATACGAGATCACATTAAATTACAACCGAATCAATATTCCCATATATATCTGGTAATATCGATTAAAATCTAAGGCCATATTAAGACAAATTACATAACTCAAAAATTACATAAATCAAAATGACATTCATTCATTCAAAATGAAGCATAACTATATGTAAACTCATGCAACATTAATGTGTCAAATCGCCGTAATAACCTTATATCGTATATAAACCCGGTTTTTATGGAAATACGTGATAATAACCAATCAAAATCACAAATTAATACTTAAATCAAATTTAAGTCCATGTTAATTATCCTAACTATTTTAGGACTCAAAAATTAGTCTCCACTAATTATTTGACGATTATTCAACTCGGTTTTGCATTATTGCACGGTTTTGACCCTTATTAACATAACTTTTATGTAATAATTCCAAATTAAATTACAATACTTTATGAATTTGAAAATTAAAATTTTGAATATTCTGGAACAATTCCAGTAACATCTTTATGTCAAAATTTTGGTCAAAACCTTTCGAATCATTTTAGTAAAACATGTAGTTGCTATTAATTGATTTTATCAAATAAAATACTAAAATCATACGAACATTAATCTAATTAATTTTGAACTTAAACATCTGATATGTACAATATTTATGCACCATATGATAATTTTATCATGCCAAAAATTCATTTTAGCTATTTATGCCAAAATAATCACTATTTATGCCTTTTTAACTATTAAAAAAGCCTAAATCATGCAAAATAAATCACATTTATCTCCAATTTTACATACAGTAGTTAAAATATTAATGTGATATCAGACTTAAAGTTCACGGCCAGATATGTAGTTTAACTATTTTTAGTCATAAAATGTTCATTTTACTCATTAAAATGTTTTTATTTAACCAAAAAATCATTAAACAAAGCAATTATCTTTCATAAATCATCAAAATGACCTATACTCATTTTAGGACCAAGAGGTATAACATGATTAAAAATTTTGTGACTTTATCGTATAAATCACTTGTAAAAACTATGTAAAACCGATTGCATGCAACATCATATGCTCTGATACCAATTGTTAAGTTCAAATACCTACACTTAAGACATTTATTAAGTAATACTAATTAACATTTTAATTAGCTTGAAAGATCTAGTTACATGCAAACTATATAAACCGAAATAGAGAAAAAAAAGTTCCTCACATTGATTATTATTCGAGTATGGGCACAAGTACAAGACTCCTTCTTGTACTTGTTCTTGAGCTAGATGATATAGGATGAATTTCCAAAATCTCCAAACGTAGGAACCCTCTTATAAGTTGCACGTAAACTTACCCTTAGATCACTCAACTATTGATTTACTAATACAATAGTTAAGTACCCTTAAAAACAAGTATGACACTCGAATTTTCTACCTTAGAAATGTCGAGTTCAAGCTACAAAACACAAGTTCTATGAAACTTCTAAAGTTTCTAAGTAGTTATTATTATTTCTATTGAGATGTAGTATGTATTTTATATGAGATTGAGTAGTATATAAGAGGAGAAAATGATCTCCATCTTATGCACACCAAAACCGGCACCTCCTTTGGGAAGGGAGGGCATGCCATTTCCTTTTTGCCTTATCAAGATTCTAGGGTGGCTATAGGTATTTAGGCTAGTGATGATTATGCCTAATCTTGATTAGAATAACATTAAAGCCTAAACACTACCCTACACGTAAGAAAAGCCGGTTTTGATGTGTAACATGGACTCCATTTTACATTTTGTGATTTTGTCATTTGTCAGACATGTGACATGTTATCTTATAATATAAATATGTATTTAACTAATTTAAATACAATTTCATGTCAAATAAATTAAACTTAACATTTTAAATAATAATTTATAATCACATATACATAAAACGGGTCATCTCATATTTGGTTGACATGATCTACAACTAATTGTAATTATGATCAACCAATCATGTTTATCTCAAATGTTTCATAAACATTAAGCATTCTAATATAACAATTATATTATTGAATCTTATTTAATCGTATTAAAATAATATATATTTCTCACTTGTAAACTTGTTCTGTTTAAGGGATTAATTAATCTGTATCTATCTACAATTAATTAACTTTCTTGATTAGGGAATCGTCCTTTCCGTGTGACCTCAAGGGATCAACTGATCACCAATGTTATACGAGAATACTGTCAAACTAGTTAGCCAATCATTACCGATTAATGTGGATCAGTTGATTATAATGTTAATCATCCCTTTGTATTCTTGTAAATAAGATTTAATTAAGTGATCGCACTACTGTTGAGGACACTCACTCCAACACACGGTGCCATAATGTAGGGCACCCGGATGCCATAAAGTAGCACGCAATGGGCCATGAATGGGCCCTACAGCAGCATGTCACACCCCGACCCAGGTTATCACCACGTGCACTATCTGATCTTCTCAATGGTAGGACCATGAATATGGACCCAAAGAGTCTATGAAAGCGCTATCCCATTAACGCTCCATATAAATACCACTAAACACCGTGACCGCAATCACGTAAATCTCAAATGAAAACTTCTATCAACAAGCTACAACCATATCACAAAACATATCACACAATCAATCACATATACATCAACTGAGTAGTATTCACCTACCTTTGTGCTTTCCAAGTAATCATTGCCAAATATTTATCCAATCACATGAAGTAGCAAGAACGAAATCCGATTACTCAACCAAGAACAATCAACAAGTAGAGAAGAGCAATTGGCATTTCATCAATTACCTTGCCTACATTAACAATAGTAGTACTATCAATGCATATTCTAACAATACTAGATTCATAAAATACTATCAACTCTCAAATAATAATCTACAACATTTTTGTAACACCCCCATACACCAAGTTGCCTTACAAGACCCTCTTAGCACATGGGAGGGCTACCATCTCGGTTTCCCGATGTAGTATATATCAAAATAAGCAATAAAGAAACAATTTTTATTAATCAATGTTTAATTGTCAATAAAAAATCCCAAAACAGATGGCATCCATCTGACCATTAACCCAACGTAATAACCATAATGTACTGATAAATAAATAACAATTTTTAAGACTCAAATCACTAGGTGGAAGCTATGACATGACACAGTGATCTCATCCTCGATCCTAACGCAACACTAATGTTAACCTGCGATCACTTGCTCACCATCCCTCAATGGATCACATCAATTTCATAAAATAGTAGAGGGTCAGTATTTGCATATACCAACCAACGCACAAGATAAGCACAAGGGAAAAGAGAAACCGGAGGGCCACCTCCGCGGATACCTCAGTAGACTCAGGTTACCATCCTGCTCGACAAAACCACTAATTGACCCTAAGTTGCAGCCACAGTCGTTGAACTTCCATCTCACCGCAGCGAGACAAACCCGAAACATTAATGTGCACATACCCACGTGGAGGGATAACGACGGGGGAAAACTTAGGGTGTGATCAGTCTCACAACGGAATCACCAAACCATAGTAACCATAGTAGCCATAGTAACCATCACAACAATCCCCGACTCCATCATCATTCCCGATTACTATCATCAATATCAACAATCAAAACATAATCAAAATCGTTATTCTATAAAGTGTCCTCCTATGCAATTCAATATTATATAATTAACATCAAAATCCTCTTTTTCCCCAAATTCAATTAGAGTATAAACGTAATATGATACAATCAATATCAAGAATACTTACCAAAGGAATCAATCGATGTAGCAAGGATAGGATCTAGCACGAGATGATGAAACGTTTCTTTAGGAATTAGGGAGAGTTTTGAGAGAGTAGGGTTTTGTGATTAAGATGTAAACTGTATTAATGAAAAGCAAATTCCTCTTATTAACCCTTAATAAACCGTCCGACAAACCCTCTAATTCCTTCGTACTCGGTTGAGTACAACATGTACTCGGTCAAGTGCCGATATCACTCGGCCGAGTACGCGAGATTAGAATACAACTTATAACATCAGCCAAATCCGCTTAGTCGAGTAGCCTATACTCGGCCGAGTACACTATGTACTCGGTCGAGTAAGCCCTACTCGGCCGAGCCCCCAATGCATAGAAATCCGGAGTATTATAGTCTTCCCTCCTTGAGAACGCACTTCGTCCTTGAAGTTCACAACTCATACTTCTACCAACAAACTCTCTTACTAACGACGAACACAAGTCACCACATAACATATGCCAAACATATGTCACCACAACACCTAGAGACACAACACATAGAGACACGACACAACATATGCTAAACGTATGTCACACATAATAGTAAAGAACATCACCTAACAGTAAACAACATTACCTATGACACAAGCATACTACCCATCAATAACCACTAACATGACTATAACAAAATTATCAAAATGCAACTATTTCCTTCCCCTTTAAGAACAAGGTTACGTCCTCGTAGCCGAACATACCTCTTCAACCAGATACGGGTAATTCTCCCTCATTACTACTTCAAGCTTCCAAGCTGCTTACTCCACGTTATGGTTAGACCATAACACTTTCAGCAGCAGCGTCTCTCCATTCCTAGTCTTACGCACCATTTTGTCCAACATCTCCTTTCGCACCTCAACATAGGTGAGTGCCTCATCCAGCTCGATAGTCTCAGCTTCCAGAACATGAGACAGGTCGCTCACATACTACTTTAGTTGCGACACATGGAACACATTATGGACCTGATCGAAGGCAGGTGGTAACGGCAAACGATAGGCCACCTCTCCAACCCGATCCAAAATCGCGTAACGACCTATGAAATTCAGGCTCAGCTTGCCCCTCTTCCCAAATTTCATCACCCCACGCATAGGTGATACCTTCAAAAGGACTTTTTCACCGACTTGGAACTCGATATCCCTGCGATGAAGAT
The DNA here is from genome assembly GCA_022085475.1 of Heliosperma pusillum. Classification (NCBI taxonomy): domain Eukaryota; kingdom Viridiplantae; phylum Streptophyta; class Magnoliopsida; order Caryophyllales; family Caryophyllaceae; genus Heliosperma; species Heliosperma pusillum. The sequence continues at coordinate 10,790 of JAIUZE010025689.1, read as the reverse complement.
CTGCATAGCTCTTCCGGCGATCATGCGCTGCTTTCATCTTCTAGCAAACCAACTTGACTTGCTCAATCATATCCTGAACCATCTGGGGTCTAAGAACTAATGCCTCAGAACTATCAGCCCAACAAACCGGACTCCTGCATCTCCTCCCATACAAAGCTTCAAGCGGTGCCATCTTAATACTACAATGATAGCTATTGTTGTAAGAGAACTCTATCAAATCTAGCTTATCTTCCTAGCTCCCACCGAAAGATAGCAAACAAGCCCTCAACATATCTTCTATGGTCTTGATCTTCTTCTCCGTCTGGCCGTCCGTTGCAGAATTAAATGTTGTACTCATCTTCAATGTCGTTCCCATTACCTCTTGCAGTTCCTTTCAGAATTTAGAAATGAATCTTGCATCCAGGTAAGAAACTATGTCACTAGGCACCCCATGAAGCTTCACCTCATGCTTCCTATAAGCCAACGCGAGCTCAATCTTGCTCCAACTATCCTTCATAGCCACAAAATGGGCTGCTTTGGTCAACCGATCCACGATCACCCGAATCATGTTTTTCCTTATCTGCGATCGGAAGTCCGACCACAAAGTCTATGGATATAGACTCCCATTTCAACTCCGGCACCTCTAAGGACTGAATCTTACCCTGCGGTCATGGACACTCCTCTAAAATAATTACGAAAAAACTAATTTCTCCTATTATCCCTTAAGCAACCGTCCGAATAACCCTCTAAATATGTCGTACTCGGTCGAGTACAACATGTACTGCGTCGAGTATGACTTACTCAGTCGAGTGCCGATATCACTCGGCCGAGTACGCGAGATCAGAATACAACTTAAGACATAAGCCAAATCCACTCAGTCGAGTAGCCTATACTCGGCCGAGTACACTATGTACTCGGTCGAGTAAGCCCTACTCGGCCGAGCCCCCAACGTATAGAAATACGGAGTATTACAATTTTAGGTCAAGCATCATCAATACTATCAACTATATCCATTTCCCCTAAATTTTATTCAAACATCAATAATATAACCCAAGATAATCACTATAACACATTATAATCAATATTAATGAATCTCATACCATAATCGCAACCTAATAATCAATCTAATCACTAATCTCACACTAATTACTTAAAACCCTAATGTAAGAGATGTTAAGATGAATTCAAAAGATTAAGATGAAGATTACTCACAACAATTGAAAGGAAAGATGAGAGGAAGATCTAGAAGGATGAATTCCACACCAAATCCAAGGAGAGATTAAGGAGAGGTTTAAAATTTATGAGAGACAATTAAAAGATGATTAAGGATTTTATAGAGAAGTTAGAGAGAGGTTCATGATAGTATTATGAATATTTATGGCGAAACAAGAGAGATAAAAGGCTTTTATATAATGTAGATCTCACGCGGAATATTAAAATAAGAAGCAGCGATTACAAACATTACTCGGTCGAGTAACATGCCACTCGACCGAGTACCACCTACTCAAAATAGTGCCTTAGGCAAAAGATCAAGTACACCGAGACATGAACTTCCAAATGCAGGTCACTCGACCGAGTGACACACACTCGACCGAGTACCCCACTACTCGGTCGAGTGTATCCTTTACTCGGCCGAGTACACTCTAAAATTGACAAAGTAACCCTCCAAAGATACAGGGATTACAATCTTACCCTATTAAAAAAAACTATGTCCTCGCAGTCCACGCCCTCACCGACACCAAGCGGTCACTGGAACTAACAAAAGCAAAGGCACATTCAAATACATAAGGCACCTCCCAAAACCAACACGCAACCCAACATAAGTCAATACCGCATCATACACTCAAGATTCGGCCAATATCACGCATCAACACTTATCAAAATGAGGTTCCATAACAAGGCATCAGCACTAACGCCGCCTAACACCGTCAAACATTATCGACCAAATCACAAGTATGTCAAAAGATCACACCAAACAATCCACACAAGAATTCCTAACTCTAATAACAACTTTTACCAATACTCTTCTTTGATTATTACCCAAATGCTATCAAGACTCATAATATCTCTAAAAAGCACATTCGATAATATTACGCCAAAACCATTATTCGATCCCAACCAATATATCATTGATGCCCAAACACTAATGACACCATGAAAAATCCACCACATCACATAGCCCCCATATAATTTCACTTTGAATATTCCATCCCACTATGACAAGCTTCCCATTATAAGCAACTCATCACCACACCCAACATTAAAAACATCCATAACTCATCCCAATTCCAATGATTAACAACATCCGATGTTACAATCAACCTCCCTTAAAGTGAACTTCGTTCTAGAAGTTCGCTTCTGCTCAAAACCATTAACACTATAAAAACCATCCATACTTAACACCATCCCTAAATAGGCCCAAATCATTCACATATCCTGAAATCAATCTTCACGAAATAACTACTACTTCCAATCAATATCCAAGCCTACAATAATACCTCAATATCGCAACCAAACAACAAATCACTTAATTTACCAACCAATCGCAATACCAATCGCAATTACTTAATACCTCAATATCGCATACGCTATGTAACAACCTACTCTCCTCAAAACCGATTTTATTCATTTGAACCCAAATCGTCATTAATCTTTTTTTTTATTTCCTTTGTTGACATCATCCCACTTACCAAGACTGATTAGCACTATAACGCCAATACCGCAAATTATACCTCTGTCCCATCCTCCAATCATTCCACACACCGCTTATAATCACCCGAAAATCCTTAACACAAAGCACTAGCCCAATCCTCATTATAATCACACTACAATATTCTTCTACATTCTGGCACTTATCTCGACCACATAATACTCGATCTAAATTTTCTTATCCATCCAAGAGATTCTCGAAAATCTCTTCCCGACTTTCAACTCCTCCATATAAAGGTGGTATTCATCACCCATAACACATTCTTATAGAGCCCACAAAACGTTAATTAATCACTTGAAACCTCAAGCACTACACAACTCATCACTCGCCAATTTCTCCATTCGACTAAGCCAAATCCTCCAAAATCACATGCCAAAATACCTCATCGCAAGACCTCCGGGAAAATAGCAACATAGCAATCAAACCCATAATTCAAGACCCGATAAATTCTACACTACGACCAACAAGGGAAAGCTAACAAATGACAATAATGGAAAATATGACATCTTCTCATATGGCTTAGAAAAGAATAAGTTGAGTTCCTGCCACTCGAGCGGCTAGCTAGCTTTATGAAACTCGCAAAACCGCATATTCATTACACTAAACCATAATACGACTAACTTTATCATACTAACCCATATGTCAAAATCAACCATGACCATGGCATCGTCATCCGCTCTACACATGCTACTGATACTCCATTGAAGACTACCAACTCATAACACGAGTAATAAACTAATATCAACCTATAATAATTATAACAAGGAAGGCAATTAGACATGATTGCCACAGTCAGTGGGAAGTAATTCGAGTTCTCCCGACCATATCACAAAAAAACGAAGGCAATTAAAACATATAAAACTTTATTAATATGTATGCACATCAACATCATGCTAAGTCTAATGATAGACATTATATATCAACCATACGAACATGTGAGAACCATTAACAATATATAAATCATAAACCCAAAGTCTTATACTCCAATACATCATCATAGTCATCCATTATATAAATCAAACATACTCTCACGATAAATGAAATGCACTAGCATCGGCCCTATGCAACATAAGACGACCAGAGACATTAATCCTCTCGGTAGGACTACAATAATAATACGGTCCTAGTCTAAACCTGGCCAGACGCTCAAGATAAAACGTTTCCCGATTCGACATGTGGTAAGACGTGCCACATCCAAGAGTTGATCGACATAACGGAAGTCGAGTACCCCAAATCAGGAAGAAGGGCAACAGATGAGGCGAAAGAGAATGAGTATAGCAAATCCGGCAAAATGAAAACGAAAAGGTTTTTAAACAAAAGTGAAGTAAGTAGACTACATGCAATAACACCAATTTGCAAAAGTACATCATTTGACGGCCGGGTCGATCAACGCTAAGCGTTCCCCTCCTAACAACGTCGTCATATTCCCACTAACATATTCATAAGCGAATGTACGCACATCGCTCCGACATAAAGTCTAACGAGTATAAGGGTATAAACGGGAAATGAGAGTTCAACATCATCCAACAAATACGACTCAACCGACTATTCAAGTTAAATATGACTTAAATAAGTGAAACATCAAAAACCGTCATTAAACATATGGGTAAGATATGTAAGATACGATATAGCTCATACATGAGTATTCTAAAATATTTCATATGATTATAGTGTAGAAAAACCGTAAATGCATCGTGTATAAATCACAAGTGAGAAAAGAAGGAAAAAGAAACATAAGGGTTGCAACAAGGTGGGTGATGAGATCTTGACTACCGTAAAGTAAAGTCTCTTTTAGAATCCCACATTTAATTCCCAAATGGTGTCCAAGGCAACTATTATGATAATAAACAAAATCAAATTAAACTATCATTCCAATAAACTTGAACTTCGGACTAACACAACAACATCAAGCTCGAAAATCTAAAGCCACCAAGACAGGATACAACGCCACTATAAGGATCCATCTTAGAGCTTAAGTTCTATTTTCCATGATCAAATGCAACATGAAGTTTGTTCAATCCAATGACACATATTCTAGATCAAGAAACCCAAAATACATTACACTCATTCTCTGACCCAAGCAAACGAGATATCTAATCCACTAGAGAAAACATGAAGCAAGAACGAGTTAGGGAACGATAAGTAATCTCAAGGACAACACGAGAATAATCAGACAAGTGATTAAAAGAGGAGAACGCTGAAAATAACGAGTTCATAAGCCAGAGACAAAGTAGATAATAGAGTTATGAAGATATGTGAGTAAGAAAGAAGACATGAGCATGATATTTCTTAAAAGATCAATCGTGACAAAAAATTGCAAGAATGGAAATGAAAAGGGATAATGGTACGAGTAAGGGTATAAGGTTTAATCTACAAGAATTATTCTTTCAAACTTAGAGAGATAGTAAAACAACTTATTCCTCTACAAATATCTCTCACAAGGGACCATCGTACCACGAATCATCAAAATAATGTACACCTTAATTCCAAAAATCGGCTACAACCCAATTCATCCATCCTTTCATATAACACGAATCCCCAAATGCGGAATTGCAACTTTAGAGTAATAACATTCCTTTAACTCGAATATTCAACACAACCTTAAAGGTTTCAAAATTCGAAGGACTAATAAAACTTCTCTATACTAGGTCCTTTACAACTCCTATAAACCACAAGGTAGAACATCAAACAAAATGTCATCATCAATATCTTGAAGCATGTCCATCATAGCTCACCTAATTGGTTATCACTCATATCCATAATCCTCAAGTAACATGGTTTAATCTACCACGACAACTTACTACTTCAAACGAGTCTATGATACCATAAGATAATATCATGTCTTTAAATCCAAGAATTACAGCCATGTACTTTTCCACCAAGCATATACCCAAAAATACACAGTAGGAAACCACAAGAAATCACTTCTCAAAAACATTCTACAACGCAAGGTATCATCCAAATATTCTGACTTATAACAACTAGCCCTAATATAGGTATGATCCTCACGACTATCTAATATAACCAAACTCATAAGTTTAAAAGATCAAGTCACCAACATGATCAAAGATCTTAGGCAACTCACTTAATCAACCTCACATCATCAATTCCCATGAGTCATTCATACATACACCATGGCAAGTCTCTATGGATTAAAATCTCCAAAGCATAACACAATACACTCTCCCATGACTTCATCACTCACGATTATAGGGTGAAACTCAAATCTACACAATATTCCTCAAACTCTCAAAATTCACTAACCCTAGGCCATTACACCACAAAGGTCACAAGGGCAAGTTAAGGATACAAAAGGTAAGATTGAGAAAAGTGACAAGGGAAATTCTTAAAGAGAGAATTAATTGGAAGAGATGGAGAAGAATCTAGATAAAGAGAGGAGAGCAAGGTAAACCATAGATAAGAAAAATCATCGATGAGGATGAAACACACTTCAATTAGGCTTGTCAATCTTCAATCTTCGGCAGAGGATACTTCTTCTAGGTAACACATGGTCCACTTCAAGACAGTAGATACAACAAGGATAACATCACTCAACACAATCAACAAACAAGTTACAACCTAACAAAAATCAATACACTAAAGACTACCACCTAAGGTCCTTAAGTCTACCCATCTCTCGTTCATTATTCCTTGGTCAAGTTATTTAAGTTTGGGGTGCACGAATGTCCGTTGGGAGCATTATAGCTCTGATACTAACTGTGACACCCCGCGATTTTGCAATAAAGTAAACACATAGATTTGCAGCGGAAAATACGAGATTTTAAAAACTTTAAAGACAAAACCGCGAATGTCACTACTATTATAAAAACCAAAGCTTACTTTAATAAATCGTTTATAGAAATGGTACTTAAATAAATGTAAGGAATCCCGATCCCTTGATAAAAACACAAATAAGATAACAACTAATGTAAACTACAATGCTAACGGGTGTAAGTACAACCCTCGCTAGCTCACTTGTCATGCCCCATGCAACACCAACCTGCAACCTCTTCATTCATGATACATGAATGCAACAGTAAGTGGGGAGTAACTCAGACTTCTCCCAGCCATATCACATCAAAACGCACATAAGCAAACATAAAATCATATTTCATCATGCATACATATATATCATGCCGGATATATGGATAAAATTAAAAAATAACAATATATGTGGATATGAATCATCAATCGTATCAGCATCATGTAACAATGACTCGGGAAAGACTCCCCTTGGCAACCATATAGAACACTAAGGGCATGCATCTCATCATTAGTGACCATATGCTTAAGCGGGTTAGAGACTCAACAAGCAAACAAATCATATGCATACAATATTCAAGTATATCATCCAACATATGATCAAACACACTCTCAGGGTAAATGACACGCACTAGCATCTATACTTTACAAGACAAGACGAACTAGTCCAAGGGATCAACATTTCCCTGAACCGTATACGATAAACGTGTCGTTTACTCAAAACTCTAATCTTCCTGGTAGGACGACAACAATACAGAAGTCCTAGTCAAAACATAGCCAGAATCTCGGGATAAACCCTCCCGAATCGACTTGCGATAAACCCTCGCATCCAAAACTCGATTCTTCCGGCTAAACCGACACGAAAGCGAGTACCCCACATTCAGCTAAACGCGCTCGAAAGAGACGGGAAGATTACAAGCATCATGCTCCGCTTAAACCCGAACGGAGATGAGGTGAAGAAAAAACAAGCAAATACGCTACACGCAAATTACACTACTTCGCAAGGATAGAACATTTAGCGGCCGGGTCAATCAACGAATTGTGTTCGCCTCCCAAAACGTCGTCATATCCCCCACTAACAAATGCACAAAAGCATCAAGGTTACACGTCAATCATTTGGACATTAAAGTCTAACGAGTATAGGGGTGCAACCAGGAAATGAGACTTCAAAACATCCAATAAGCAAGACTCGATTCATTATTCAAGTCATAAACGACATAAAAGGGGAAACATGCTAGAACCGCTAATAAACATGTGAGAAAAGCATAACATAAATGTAATAAAGATAAACATGAGTCAGTACGTGATATATAAGCATTATACAGAGTTTAAGAATTATAATGAATAAGAAACATAGATCTCATCTCAAAATAACAAGTTTGGAAACCAACTAAAACAAGGGTCAACGTTACACGATTATAAGTTTAGTTATAGACATTAAAATGAGAAAATGCCAAGTGGCGGTGATAGCTTATCCTCTTACAATTCTTACGGTAGGTCAAAACAAACAAGTAACAAAGCATATATGATCAATTTACGAAAAGGGGTCAGTAAAGGAGAGTTGCGGGTCGTCACGCCCGTGACATGCATGTCACGCCCATGACGAAGATGGGTTTTGGTTCTGCATTTTATGTCACACCCGTGACGAAGGTCGAGACAGCACCTTTTTGCACGATACTTAACCATGGCTTCCCAAATTCAATTCCCTCACAATTTATGCCATATACACATCCAAAACCCACATGTACACCATCACATTAATAATATTAACATTAAGGACGATAATAACTCAAAACCATTTGCAATATTGACTCAAATCCGTCAATAAACATCATTGCAAACCACATATGGGTATCATACCACTCTATTAAACCACAGTAGCACAATTAGTCCATCATTAATGACTTAAGCGCATGTTTAAGCAACAAGAAGGTAATTTATCAACAACACTACCAATTTTCATCAATTAGAGACTTATAATATGAAATTAAACAATTAAACATATTGTAGTCATAGATCTATACTAACATTTACACAAGAACTCACCTTTAACATAAAAACTAACTTAAAACACATAGAAAAGCAGATAAAATTTGATACCGAGTAACCCGTCAACATTACCTTATTTCGCTTGTTTTAAGCTTTCCGTAAATCAAGAAATAGTCGTCAACCGTGTCTTATAAGTCTCTACGTAACATTAGCTAACAAAAAGATAAAGATTTCTCATACTAGAGAATTGAAAGACGGACGATTTGAATAAGTGAGAAAGGTGGAGACTTTGATACCTTGAAACATAAAGGAAGGTGAGAGGATTCTAAAACATTAAACGAATCTAGATTTGGTTAAGAAATGACGGTTTTATGAGAGTTTTAATGAAGGAGTTTAAGGTGGGTTTTAATGGTGGAAATTTCAGATTTTTAAAGAGAGGAAAGAGGAGATGAAATCTGAAAAATTAGATGGAGGGGAATAAGTGATTTAGGTTTGTGAAGTGGAATGAAACCTAATAGAGGTGCAATAAGACCCGATTGGCCCAATAACGAAAATGAGTCGATCCTTTCTAAACTTTCGCGTAGAATTCAAATATGAACTCAAAGTGGTGCAAAAAGACACGACTTTACCCAACTATATAATTGACTAATTAAAGCTAATATCAAGGATAATTAATAATAATAATGATAATAATAAATTATTATTAAAAGCTAATCTCTAACTTTGCGGGTGTTACAGTGTCGACTTGGGCGAACAATCTTTAGTCTAGAGAATTGACTAAAAAAGAATACCATAGTAGCTCTCGCCACGACCAAGCTTTATGAATTGCCAGAACTCTATAAGCGGTTAGTGCCCGACATAGTGTTTCATAAAGTCTGCCTATGTGATCGACCAGTCATCTCTTATGATCCTATGACACTTGAACTTGCCATCAATTGCATCACACTCCAGTCATTTGGCGACGTCACGTCATAAAAGCAACTAGGGGTCAATGCTATGTTAATCCAGTTCACTTTAATAGGGTTCAAAGTTTCACTACAACCTATTTGGATATAACAAAGCACAAAATGAGTTTTTAGAAAGTCAAACGATAAATGTGATTATCATATATGAACAATCAACAAAATATTATGGCTTTATATCTCATAATCTAAAGTCTATATGATCCATGACACTTCATGGGGATCTTGTTAAAATGCAATAAAGGTTTGGGTATTAAGTATACCATATATTCATTTATTCCAACCTTATGAATTGTTTTTTCCTTCGATTTAACGTTATTCCTAATAACATGAATTTATCTATGTACATGTCTAGATCTCTATCTAGTGTTGGGCTCTTTAACTTGAAACATGCTCCCACTCGTAATAATGATAACTATGTGATAGGTATCTTAGTGAAAACATCTACTATTACTTCCTTATATGCCACGTTATCCTCATAATAATATACTAAGACTCCATTTGTAGAATTCTTAATGATTGACTCTTCAATCATACTTTTTAGTTATTCTCTTTTAATATAACAAACGTTAGCCTAGGATTTAGGCAAATCCTTAAAAGTTTGGATTGGGTTTGTGTAACCATTTACACATAACCAAGTTATCTCAACCAAACACAAGAATGAATCCCTAGTTCTCCTCGAAAACCTCATGGGTGTTCTTGAAGGCTATCCAATGACTCTCATATGGATTGATTTTTTATTGACTTGTCATGCTCAAAGCATACAAGTCATCAAGGCATGTGCATATTATGGCCTACATGATTGGACTAATGGCGGAAACATAAGTAATCACGCGATAAGTAACTCTTACATTTAGTGGATGACTATGACTGTTTCATAGTGTTCCCACTTTCATCAATATGAATAACCTACTCAACTTTGTTGAAATAGATGAAGGATCTTATCAATATAAGATTCTTATCTTGATGCCAATATCCTCTTTCATCTATCACTACAGATTTTGGATAGTTAAGATGCGATATACATCTTCCAAGTCTTTCATCTAGAAATGATTTCCAAAACACTCCTTCACGGAAGACAATGTCAGTACATCATTCCCAATGATTAATATGTCTCTTACATACAAGCCATGGAACACAATTTGGTCCCGCTAATCTTTATGTCCAAACATGACAATTTTAACTCCCACTTAACTTCATGTAGAAACATGGATCTTCGACAATTCGAGGAAATCATTGTGACACCCTCAAATTTGCGGAAAGAAAAAAATTATTTAAATACATAATGAAGGTGTCTGAAATAAAAAGGGTCATTACAATACGGAAATAATATTCTACAAAAGAAATATACAAGACGGGAGACATATCTCCCATTATAACTACGGAAA
>JAIUZE010025688.1:0-21432 GCA_022085475.1 Heliosperma pusillum | reverse complement strand
TTTAGTTGTTTATATTTTTCAACTTTTGAATAAGAAAAGAGAAAAAGTTAAAGAGAAAATTTAAAATTTTGAACATCATTGAATGCTTTTCATGCTTTGCTTGCTTGTTTACTATGCTATCACGTTGCATTTCCCAAACTTAGAGCTTTCAAAAGATAATGATTCAATATTCATTAAATTTTGCATACATGGGGATGTCTTGTACACAGTAGGCATGGAATGAATCTATAGATGAGTACGCTTGATCTTGACATTTGGCAAGTTACATATATTGTAAGGTAGAACCTCCTTAGACTGGTACATCTATACCCAGTCTCATTTAGGTGTGTGTAGTTCTCCTTGTGATGTGTGTCATGTCAAAACGCATAAGTATGGTTCTCATTTCATTTCTATAAGCCTTACATTCATGATTCACTAAGATTTGAAGCCTTTTTTTACTTTGAATTACCCCTCAAAATTAGCCTCTTCATACAAATGTTTCACAAGATAATAGCTACATATAAAAACTGCCTACCTTGTTGAGCTAGTAGCTAGACTATGGTGTATAGGTGCTCTTTTGAGAAGATTTTGTTCTTTTATGTCAAAGTGAATTTGGGAGAACGACAATGTTCAAGAAGTGATGATATGTTCAAAAGAAAAAGAGAAATAGAAAAATGAAAAAACAGAAGAAAAAGAGAAAAGAAAATCGAAAAAAAATACAGAAAAAAGAAATAAAAGAAGAAGTTGTGAGTATCTCCTCAAAATGTTAATTCAATGTTAGAAGGAGTTCACTCTCGTGTTTCGTGTGTAATAAGCCAATTCGTTCACTCTGGCTTCGTTTTTCGTCTAACCTTCACATGACCATAACTGTATGTCCACCTTTCACCCATTTTCCAAAGCCTTCTTCTTATTTTTCCGGCTTCTTTTCTACGTCCATTGTGATCTTTGACTTGTGTTTTGAATTGTTTACCATATTAGATTGCAGACACATTTTCATAAGTCGTAGATAGGTGAGTGTCTCAAAAATATTTACACATAAAGAAATCACCTTTTACATGCAGTGAGAAACTAAACTCCATTGAGAATTGCATAACTTCAGTTGTTCAGCAACAAAGGAGTTCTCAAGGCCATTAATGTTTCCTCTCCTAGATCCACTCTCATTACTAAGCATGAACAGCCCATATGCAACAACTTCTACACCCAAATGACAGCATACATCTCCATAATAGTCTATAACAACCCTCTGATTCATGCTACTGTCTATTTGCACCATAAAACTCAGTCTTGGCTTACTTCCTTTCAAACTCAGGGCGATACTAAAACATCTTAATTTTCCTCTACAAAGGTCTCTTACAAGGGACCATCGTACCACGAATAATCATCAAATTAAGGTACACCTAATCCGACAAATCGACTACAACCCAATTCATCCATCCTTTCATATCTCACGGAATCCCAAATGCGGAATTGCAACTCAAGTATAATAACATTCCTTTAGCTCAAATATTCAACACAACCTCAAAGGTTTTCTTCTTTACTGAAGGACTACCAAATTACTCTCTTATACTCGGTTATTTTAGAGGTCTATAGCCCACGCCGTTGATATTACAAAGTACAAACCTCAAGTCAAACATCATCATTAACGTCCCAAGGATTTCCATCCAAAACTCCCTAATTAATCCTCAAGTAACTATGGTTCAACTTACAACGAAACCTTACTACTCCAAACGAGTCTCCGATACCATAAGATAAGATCATATCTTTAAATCCAAGAACTATAGCCAAAAGCTTTTCTACCAAGCCTATACTCACAAACACACAATAGGAAACCACAAGACGTCACTTAATCTCAAAAGTATTTTACAACTCAAGGCATCATTCAAACTCCTAAGTTCAAAAGATTAAATCACTAATGGGTTAAGGAGTCCTAGCCAACTCATTCAACCTTACACCATCAAATACCATGAACTATCTACACATTAGTCATGGCAAGCATCAAGCATTAAAATCATCAAATTTATCTTACTACCTTTCCTTAGAGTTACAACCAATCATCAATATAGGGTGAATTTAGATCTACACCATTTTCCTCAAATCACAAATTCATTCAAGCAAACACTAATATTCCACAGAATTAAAAGTTCTTCCGACCAAGTATAATATACCACAAACAAATGGGTATGACATCCACAAAAAATGTTACAAGTGGAAGGTAAGGATACCAATGGTAAGATGGAGGAACTATCAAGAGTAATTTCCAAGAGGCAAACAAGTTGGAAGAGAAAAAAGCACCTAGATAGAAGTAAGAGAGCATGATACATTAAGGACGAGAGAAATCATCGATGGGGAAGAAATATACTTCAATTAGGCTTGTCAATCTTCAATCTTCGGTAAAGGATACTTCTTCTAGGTAACACATGATCCACCTTAAGACTGTAGATACAAACAAACATAACATCACTCAACACAATCAACAAACAAGTTAGAACCTAACAAACATCAAGTACACCAAAGACTACCACCTTAGGTCCTTAAGTCTACCCATCTCTAATTTATTATTTCAAGGTCAAGTAGTTTAAGTTTAGGGTTCACGTGTGTGCGTCGGGAGCGATAAAGCTCTGATACCAACTGTGACAACCCTCGCGAATGCGGAAATATAAAACAAACAAGCATGTGAATTAACCATAGCGAAACTACTGGTGTTTTTAAAAAACTTTTTATACCATGCAAGGAAGAAATATACGAGGAAGTGTCAAAATATTACAAACCATATAAAAAATACCACAAGAGACGTAGTTCTCCAGTCGTTAACAAAAGAAAGGTTATTAGCAAACTAGCTAACAAGCGTCTTAAAGGTGTGAATCTTCCAGGGACAATGCCCGTTTAGATCCTACCGAACCCAAATATTATATAAGCAAAAAGCCACCAAATCAAGCAAAACTGTTCATCCATGAAAAACATGAACGCCACAGTCAGTGGGGAGTAACTCTGCGTTCTCCCAGCCATTATCAAAATCAAAAGTACATAGAAGGAAATACCACAAGTAGAAGCAAGGCTATATAGATTATACTGTGAGATACGATAATAACGAATAGATAGGCAATTCGAATATATATGATAAGAGCATATCGAATACAAATCCGAATCCATCATGTTATACAAAGACTCGGGGAAGACACTCTTAGGCAACCGAATACGCTCACTAGGGCTTACATCTCACCGTTAGCGGTATAAGTTTGATAAGATTGAGACTCGACAAACAAACCATGCCAAGTCATGGTATGACCATGAATAATCAATCATGTAATCACCCATCCACACATAAAAATACAATGACGACCTCTCTCACGGTAAATGAAACGCACTAGCACCGTGTACATGGCAAGTATGATTAACAGGCATCCACGGGAGAAAAACATTCCCTGAACGCATATACGATTAAATCCATTTCGTATATGTACACTAATTTCCTCCTGGTAGGACAACAATAATAATACGATCCTAGTCTAAACCTGGCCAGACTCTCGGGATAAGACATTTCCCCGATTCGACATGTGGTAAGACGTTCCACATCCAAGACTCGATCAATCATAGACGCCGAGTACCCCAAATTCGGTCGATAATTCACGAAAGAGGCGGAAAAGAGCACAAGCCTCATAACAAGCGGTACGCTACATGCAAATAACACCACCTCGCAAGTACACAACATTTGACGGCCGGGTCGATCAACGCAATGCGTTCGCCTCCCAACAACGTCGTCGTATGCCCACTAACACATGCAATTAAGCAGTAGGATACATCCCCGTTCCGACATTCCAGCCTTACAAACGTGGAGGTAGCCAAGGGAATGAGAGTACAAAGCACATAAAAAAATAGTGCTCAAACCGTAACATTTGTAAAAACCGACTCAAAGTAGGACATATCAAAAACCGTCACAAAACATGAGAATAGGGTATTATATAAACTTAACTATGATCAAAATTAATCAATACATGATACATAAGCATTAGAACAAGTTTATGAAGCATAATAAATAAGAAACATAGATACCTCTCCAAAACAACGTTGTTTGGAAACCAACGAAAACAAGGGTCCACTTCAAACGGTCATAACTAGAGTTCTAGACATGCAAATGCATAAATTCCAAATGGAGGTGATAGCTTATCCTCTTACGGTTCCAACGGGATGTCACAAGCGCAAAACAAGCAAGTAACGAAGGAGATATGATCATTTTACGAAAAGGGGTCGGTGCAGGAAAACTGCAGTCGGCCGCGCGTAACGCAGCCAGCGCCACCACGACGCAGCCTGCGTCCTACGACGCAGCCAGCGTCCCATGACGCAGCCTGCGTCCCACCCGGGATTCAGGAACGATCAAAACCAACATGTTATCAACAACAAAAATCCTCATTTATCATCACAAACCATAAATTCTCATATCAATTAACAACTAACAACATCCATCAACAACAACACAAGTCCTAAGCATACTAACCATAATCTAAATACGATTACTAGCCTAGAAAACACATAAAAAACATATATGATATCGAGTAACCCTTCACCGTTACCTTTTCGCGTCTTCAATCGATTTCTAAGCCTTCCTAGTCTCCACCTAAACAAAGACGACCAAAAGATGAATATAATTCACCTTTGAGAAAGACGGATAAATTGAAAAGCGAGAAAGACGGTAATTTTATTACCAATACGAATAGAGGAAGCTAAGAGGGGAAGAATAAGACGAACTTACGAGAATTTGAGCGAGAAACGAATGAGTTATGACGATTCTAAGACGGATCAAAAATGGAGGCAAGGTTTCTTTGGTTTCTTAGTGATGAAGAAATGTTGAGTTGAGTTGTGTTTGTGTGAGGGAGTTAGGGTTTAGGAGGAAGTATAAGAAAGGTGAGTGGAAAAGTCAAGAAAAGTCAAAGGCGACTTAAGACGGGTTTTACTTGAAAACTCGCGGAAATTCCAAATACGAACTCGGAAATTCTAAATTCGACTCGGAACATTAAATTCTAAAATAAAACTAAAATACGCTGAAAAGTATCCGTAAAATATTTTTACTATAAAAAAATAGGGTACATTTGCGGGTGTTACAGAATTGGCTCAGGTCCATTCGTGTAATTCACACGAATGAGCCACGGCCCAGACGTGTAGATTACACGAATGGACCTAGGTCAATTCGTGTAATTCACACGAATGGGCCTGTTTTTCGGATTTTTTTTTTTTTTGTAAATTCAACATTTAACGATTCATACAAAATCAATATAACGCATCCTAATGGGCACTAATCGTCACATGGTTTCTAATCTATCTCAACCTATAAACTAATCTATACTAATTGAACAAATTTAAAATTAATACAATAAAGAAGGAAAATTGAACATACCTTGTAAAATTTAATAAGAGGAAGAAGAACAAGGAAGATTGAAAGCAAGAGGAACAAGGAAGTAAAAGAGGAAGAAGTAGCGGTTGAAGAACGAGTTTGATATTTTTATTTCAAATGATAAAGAAGGAGGAGATGAGAAGGAAGATTGAAAGGAGATGTAGTAGAAGGAAGAGATGAGAATGAAGATTGAAGCGATTTTAAATTTATAACGGTTAGAAACGGTTTTTTGAATTTTAAATTTTAAATTTATGACGGTTTGAAGCGTTTTTTTGAATTATGAATTTTAAATTTATGACGGTTTGAATTTTAAAATAATAATGGGGAAATAATAAATTTGGTGGGTCAATTAATAATAAAGGGCAAAGAAGTAATTGTGGGGGGCGGGATGAGTAAAATGGGGGGCGTGATATAGCAATGCCCTTTGGGTAGGCGTGTGATTGTGTGAAATGTTGTGTAGTGGTGTAGTAGTGTACTAGTGTAGTTTAGGTTAGGTATCCTATGTTAGGATTTTTGGTGGAAATGTAGAATCATTTAATTTCTTTTTTTCTTTTTTAATCTTGTTAGTGTAAGGTATCCTATGTTTGGTGGAATCATTACTTTTATTGTTAGGCTAAATGAAATTTTTAATAGGTGTTTTTCTCGATTAGTTTTAATGGGTAAAACTCCTACAATAACTGTGTTTTTCAAGAGAAAAAATGGTGAAATTTCAACAAATGAAGCTATCGGTAGCGGACCATCAACAAATACACCCGTTGACACTGAGGATCATGAGACTACTCTTCTTGATGAAAGTAGGCCTACAAAAATAATGAGATCATTGGAACCCTCAAATAATTCTTGTCGTGTGGAACGGGATCCCGGAAAACGTGAGCAAATTTGTCAATATCCAGTTGGGAAACATAATGAAATAAGACGAGCTTATATTTTGAAGGGTCCATATCAACCGGAGTATAAACCAAAAGAGTATAAAAAGTCAGGTTCAGATTCTCATGGACGTCGATTTCAGGTCTCATGGTATTCCAAATATCGATCATGGTTAGAGTATTCTCCTGAAATAAATGATGCATTTTGCTTCCCATGTTTTTTTATTTAATAAGCCAAAAAGCAATAGAGCTTTTATTATCGATGAGTTTAACGACTGGAAGCATGCCATGGGCAAAGAAGGTGCTTTTAATGTTCATGTGGGTACTCCACCAAATTCATCTCATCAAAATGTTGTGAAACAGTTGGAAGATTTTCTCAATCAAGAAAGACATTTGCCAAATATTTATGCTAAACAAACACCCAAAGAAATTGCTAAAAATAGATTGCCACTTGAATCTTCAATTGAAGCATTACGGTGCTTAGCTATGCAAGGATTAGCAATGAGAGGTCGAGATGAAAGTGAAAATTCAAGTAATCGGGGAAATTTTCTCGAACTTCTAAAGTTTCAGGCATCTTTCAATAAATATGTGGAGAGCATTGTGCTAAAAAATGCTCCGCGACATGCTTCTTACACTTCATCAGACATACAAAAAGAAATCTTACAGATATTTGGAGAGAAGATAAAGTGGGCAATTAAGGAGGAAATTGGTGAGAATCCTTTTTGTATTATTGTTGACGAAGCTGGGGATGTGTCTGGGAAACAACAAATGGCTATTATATTGAGATTTGTTAATAACCTTGGATTAGTGAAAGAACGATTTTTCAGTATTATTCATGTTGACGATACATGTGCTCCAACATTAAAGAAAGAGATATTTGAAGTTCTTTCTCATTATCAATTTGACGTGAGTAATTTACGGGGTCAAGGTTATGATGGTGCAAGCAATATGCGTGAAAAATGGAAAGGGTTGCAAGCACTGGTCATTGAACAATGTCCTTGTGCATATTTTGTGCATTGTTTTGCCCATCGCTTACAATTAGCACTTGTAGCAGCAGCAAAGGAAGTTGTACCAGTTTTCCAACTTTTCTCCAAGTTATCTTTCGTTGTAAATGTTATTCTTGCATCTTATAAGCGCGTCAATGAATTGCAAAAAGCGTATTCCAATGAGATAGATATGTTGATTGCAGATGGAGAACTTGAGACTGAGATTGGTTTGAATCAGACAGGCAACTTGCAAAGGCCAGGTGATACTCGTTGGAGCTCTCATCTAAGGTCTATTGCAAGCTTAATGAAAATGCTTAGTGCCTCATGTTCTGTGTTTCATAAACTAATTGATGAAGGAGATACACCTGCTGAACGTGCACAAGCGACCACTGCACTTGATACAATGACTTCTTTTGAATTCATCTTTATCTTGCATTTTATGAAGAAAGTATTAGAGGTGTCTGATTTGCTTTCGCAAGCTTTGCAATGGAAATCGCAAGATATCATAAATTCCTTGCATCTTGTTGAGACTACGAAGAAACTTTTGCAAAATCTTAGGGAAGACGGATGGGATTGTCTTTAATCAGAAGTAGTCTCATTTTGTGAAAGACGTAATGTAGACGTTCCTGATATGAACTCTATATATATATAGAAAGAGGAGGTCGTGCTCTTCGTCAACATGATCGAGTTACAGTTGAAGCTCACTATCAGGCAAATTTGTTTTATGCTGCAATTGATGTGCAATTACATGAGCTAAACTACAGATTTAACGAGAAAACAGTTGAATTGTTAACTCTCAGTTGTGCTTTGGAGCCTAGATCAAGTGGACAACATTTCAAGATTGGTGACATTTGTAATCTTGTCAATAAATTCTATCCCAAGGACTACACAGATGTTGAAAAGGAGGAATTAAGAGTACAACTATGCCATTACGAGGTTGAATTATCCCAACATGAGGATCTTAAGAACCTTTCGACAATATCTGAATTAAGTCAATGGTTGGTAAATACAGGAAAACACAATATATACCCACTTATTTTTAGATTAACAAAGCTTCTGTTAACTCTCCCAGTATCTACAGCTAGTGCCGAACGAGCTTTTTCAGCGATGAATGTTGTTAAAACAACTAAGCGCAATAAGATGGAAGCTGATTTTTTTGAAAGTTTTTTGCTTATTAACATTGAACGATAAATAGCAACAATCGTTAGTACTAGCTCAGTTATAGATACTTTTAAGGATTTGAAAGAGCGTCGAGCTTTATTATAGTTATGTCACAATTATAGTTTCATGTATTATTTTTCTATTAATGAGACATTTCCTCCTTTTTAGGAATATATTTCAAATATTTATGTTTATAATCGTACTTTACGTAGTGTTAATTTAATGATGGATCTAACAAAAAATTTCGGCCTTGGGTAAAGTTTAATCCGAGCTTTGTCCCTGCTCCTAATGGGATTATTGTTCATCATTTATCTACTAAGTATAACCACAAATGGTCCCCTACTATTTTCTTAATCTTTGTGCCAAAAGCAAAGTTAAACAAATGACCGGGACGGAGGGAGTAATACTTATTAAATATCTTATTTTGGAGAAGGCCACAACAAAATTGTACAGACCGTGGTGAAATAAAATAAAGAAAAATGACAAGTATAGAGACAAGGTACGTAGTGAGGAAATAAGGGAATTAAAGCTAGTCTTATTTCATTACGACGGAGTATAAATAATGGGTGGAGTTATCATAATATAACTTACTAGATTTTATGCTCGTGCGATGCACGAATGTACATTATTAATGTCATTTTGATAAACTTTCTATAACAATTAACTTATAAGACTATAATAAAATATAATTTTTAAGAAAATAATATTGATATATTGAGTGAACTTCAATTTTAACCATATTTTACCAGCCTTGTCATGGCTCAAGTTATATTTGACCTATATCATGATCCGGAAAATATTAACATGACTCTCCCGTTCAAATCATTTATTAGGTTTGCATATGTTTTGATTGATACATTCATACAAAAGAAAATGAGCCAAGGTACATAAGAATTATGCTCTCGAAGACAATGCTTAAGAGATTCTAAAGATTTTGGATTAATACATAAGTTCCAAATATAACTCCTATTTGTAATCATAAGATCACCCCACCTTATGCTAAATGTCTAATGTGGAACAATTCTACTATTTGT
This sequence comes from Heliosperma pusillum, assembly GCA_022085475.1. Taxonomy (NCBI): domain Eukaryota; kingdom Viridiplantae; phylum Streptophyta; class Magnoliopsida; order Caryophyllales; family Caryophyllaceae; genus Heliosperma; species Heliosperma pusillum. Next base: position 12,020 of record JAIUZE010025688.1, on the reverse strand, counting down.
ATGTGGAATATTCACCACACCTACATTATTTTTCAATGCGGGATAAATAACATACTAAGAATTACGTCAAGTATTTGCAAGTAATATATATATAAGATTCTATACTGTAATGATATAATTTTTTTGATCACGAATCTAATTATATTATTTTCATAATTAATACAAACTTTTAAGAGCTCTCTAAACTATATTTGAGAAACTTAAACGATTTTGGGTTGATATCTAAGTTTTAAGGATGACTCCTATTTATAATCACATGATCACCCAGCTTATGATACTTTTTTGATGTGAGACAAATCTGCTATTTATTCATAGTATATTCACCATACTTACATTATTTTTCAATGTGGGTCAAAAACATATGAAGTAGTACACCATTAAAATTATTATTTATGATACTTTCTTAAATTATTATTTATGATACTTTCTTAAATTAATTTTGATGATGTAAAATCCATTAAGGTGGAGATCATAATATAAACTTTGAACTCTGTAAGACAATACTTAAAAGATTCAATATATTTTGGGTTGATATCTACGTTCGAAGGATGACTCATTTTAACAATATTTTTTTTTTGTGAAATGCAATGTAAAAGTTTTTATATAAAAATTATAAACATCACTTGAATATAATATGGAAATGTATATTGAAATAATTAAAATATTTTTCACTTTTTTTTATGATAATTGCCTAAATTACTTTTGGATGATGTAAGTTTTACTAATGTGGATATGGTAATACAAACGTCAATATTGCAGAGATACTAATACAAACTTTTAAGAGGTTTCTAAGACAATATTTAAGAGATTTAAAATTTTTTTGCTGGATACATAAGTTCCGATAATAACTCTTATTTATAATCATATGATCACCCTAACTTATGCTAATTTTTCAATGTGGGACAATGCTTCTTTATTTTTTATACATAGTATATTCACCACGCCTACATTATTTTTTCAATGTGTGATAAATAACATACTAAGTAGTTTATCATCAAAATTATTATTTATGATACTTTTCAAAATTAATTTTTAATACAAACTTGTAAAAGCTCTCTAAGACAATACATAAGACACTCAAATTTTTTGGGTGGATACTTAAGTCCAAGGATGACTCATATTTATAATCATAGGATCACCCTCTCTTATGTAATTTTTTGATGTGAGACAATTCTTCATTTTATACGTAGTATGTTCACCACGCCTACAATATTTTTCAATGTGGGACAAAAAAAATACTAAGTAGTACACCATCAATATTATTATTTATGATACTTTGCTAAATTGTTAGTTATGATGATGTAAATTTGTATATTTTTCGAAGATAATAATACAAACTTGTAAGAGCTCTGTAAGACAATACTTGAGAGACTCGAATTTTGTGGGTGAATACTTAAGTTCAATGATGACTCCTATTTATAATCATAGGATCACCCTACCTTATGATAATTTTTCGATGTGCACAATTCTTCTATTTATACATAGTATATTCATCACACCTACATTATTTTTCAATGTGAAACCATTGTTATTTATGATGATGTAAATTTATGTATATTTCCAGGAGATAATAATACAAACTTTTAAGAGCTCTATAAGACAATACTTAAGAGACTCAAAATATTTTGGGTGGATACATAAGTTCCAAAGATGACTCCTATTTATAAGTTTTTTTTTTGTAAAATAACTATTTATTGGCTGTTACTAAAATATTACTTTATGCGGTCTGCTAAACGATACTTTGACCGTATTTTTCGACATCTATATGTTACTTTTTTTATTCTTAAATTTTTTTCGTGAAAGATGTCATGAAAATAAGTGTAAGTGTTTTTGTTTTATAATCTAATATTTTTTATTCTCGAACTTACTTACGGTCAAAGTTCGGCAATTTTGACCTCCCAAAAACAAATGTGGTGAAAATATGTGTGTGGAGGGAGTATTAGAATCAGACCTGACAAAAGAAACCCGACCCGAAAAGGCTGAACCAAGACCCGAAACTAACCCGAGTTGCAAAACCCGAACATAACCCGAAACCCGAATTAACCCAACCCGACCCGAACTTGACCCGAAGTGCGTCGACCCGAAACGGACCTGGCGACCCGAAATGACCCGATCTGAAACCACTAACCCGAAAATGACCTGAAAAAATATAACTCTAATTGAACAAAAAAGACTTGAAATGACAATATGCACTTTTTTTCTTAATTATTGACCAGAAAATTACCCGGACCCGAAATAACCCGACCCGATGACCCGAAACTGACCCGATCAACTTACCCGAAAATTACCCAAAACCCGAGATTATCCGACCCGAACTAACCCGATAATATGATAGACCCGAATTGGCCCGACCCAAATTGGCCCTACCCGAACCCGATCCGATTGACCCGTTTGCCAGGTCTAATTAGAATAATAAAAATTATTTTAAAAATTATTTTTTTAAATTTTCACATACTTATAGTCTAGTCATATCATATTATCAACAATATAGTAGTAAAAAAATATAAAATTTATACTATAATGAAAGCATTTTTCGCTACAAATCCAAATATGTAAGTTTCAAAATGTTTTGCATTATATATTTTTTTATATTGATAATCAAAAATTTTTCTTACGTAAATAATAGTTGTGATATTAAAAATATTACATAAGATATTTTTCGTAATCATGCAAGATCTTAAAATATATTTTCCAAAAACTGAAAAAGATGATGTTGACCAATAGAATTGCTCGAGAAAAGCCTCTTTTATATAGGATCATTTGTCAAACACTCCCTTTTATATACGATTCTTTGCGAAACACCGCCTTTTATTCCAAAATTTGTACAACACTCCCTTATTAATCATTTTTTATGTCTAATACTCCCAAATAAGTACCTTTGGTGAGACAAAGCCAATTTCCGTCCTTTTGATTTATTTGGCACGTGTAAAGAAGCAATCATCTTCTATATCCTTCCTTGGCAGTCTGAGACTCTTCTATTTCTCCTCAATTCAACTCGCTCACAAATCCTTCATCTTCTAAATCTTATCTCACCTTAAAGTTCAATTATGTTTAGCATAATCCAACAAAAATCCCTCACTACTCATCTCTTTCACCCACAAATCGTTCATATTCTAAATATTAAACGCGAAATGAGCTCTAATTTGAGTGTCTTACATTTATCCTCATTCTCATTCTCTTAAATATGAATTAATCTTGCTTGAATTTCAGAAATATTCCCCTTTAAGCTTTAGTGGGTGAAAGAAGAAAGAATAAAAGAGTCAGAGAGAGAGAGATATGAGATATAATAGATTGATTAATGACAAAGGAAAAAAGAGGGAAAAATTTAGAGTGTTAGGAATTGGAGGGAAAAAAATTGATCCATCTTCACACGTGGGAAAGAAAGAAAATGGCCAGGGCATTGATTTTGGGAGTATTATATATAAAAAATGATTAAAAAGGGAGTGTTGTACAAATTTTGGAATAAAAGGCGGTGTTTCGCAAATAATCGTATATATAAGGGAGTGTTTGACAAATGATCCTTTTATATATATATATATATATATATATATATATATATATATATATATATATTGATTCTAGAATATTCTAAGATAGTAACATTCATTCTTCTATATGCTAAAAAGTCTAACCAAATTTTTCCATTTAAATGTCACCTATAGTTTAATAAGAAAACTATAAATTAGTTAATGTTACAACTTTCTCCATATTTTAATACATAAATTCGCATTGTAGACAGAGAGTATCAGTCAGAAGCTGAAAACGGATAATATCACTTTGTGTTAATGTGGGCTGGAAATAAGCAAGTGGGTTGTAGACTCGTAGACTACATTGTGACTAGATAGTACTAATAAGGCCGGTCCTGAACATTTCAAGGCCCTAGGCAAAATACGAAAATTGGGCCCTTGAAAAAAATTATTTGTCATTGTCTAGTACATAATATCAAATTCCATAAATGACTAACAAATAAATTATGAATCACAATTCACAAACAAATACGATACAACCGCTGAAACGCAACACAAAAACGATACAGCCGAAAGTCCCGAACCCAAAAACGCTAATAACCACTTTAGTAATCAACACAAAAATACGATAAACTACAGCACAACAAATGCAGCAACAATCAAAAATCAAGAACTAAAATAATTAAATAAATAAAAATTGAGGAAGAAAAGGAATTAGAACTCCCCGAGCCCCTAATTCTTTGACTGACTGGGACGAAAAAGATGGTTCGATGAGATGACGAATAACGAGCAAATAAGCTATATCCTCCACTTCTTCAGAAATTCTAATTTAAGCATTGATCTCGTATAATTTTTATTAAGTAAAATTGATTCTTATTTTTTGGGATTTGGTTAAAAAAATTAACCGTGCAAAGTAATAATCAAGGAAAAGGCAGAAGAAAAGTAGTGAACTAAGGAAAAGCAATATCAAAGTTTTTTTATTTTTACTTTCTACATTTAATGTTCCACTGCTCCACGTTCTCACTTCTTGATTTTCAACTTCTTTGTTTTTTTTTACATTGGGCCCTTGTCATTTGCCCACCTAAACCACCCTTAGGGTCGGCCCCGAGTACTAACCCATCATTTGAATGGTCAATCATTAGTTTTAAACATAAAAAACATCAAGTCCCCTACTACCCTCTCCCCTTTTACATAAACCTTCATTGATGTCTCCTTCATCTAGACCTGGCAAAACTGACTCGACCCGAATAACCCGACCCGATAAAGCTGACCCGAGACCCGAAAGCGACTCGGAATTGCCTGACCCGAGGATGACGCGAAACCCGAATTGACCCGACCCAACCCAGACCCGACCCAGACCCGACCCGAACCTTGACTGACCCGAAAGAGACCCGACCCAAAATAACCCGACCCGAAACCACCGAACTACACACGACCCGATTTGAAATGACCCTAAATGACCCAATTTATTGTGATTAGTGGTGACAATGAGACGAGACGGCCCACGTGTAGCTCAAGCTCGGCTTGGTCCAAGTTGGCCCGTGCCAGTTTGCCTCGACACGGGCTTGACTTGAAAACTAACTTGATCATTTTGACCTGAAAATGGCCTAAATAAATCGGATATGTATCTAAAATAACCCGACCCAAAATGACCCATACCCGAAATGACCCCGACCCGAAACTGACCCAAACCCGAAAGCGACCCGACCCGACCCGAAAGATTGAGCAAACCCGAGATGACCCGACCCATATTGACCCGACCCAAATCCGACCCGTTTGATCCATTTGCCAGGTCTACAGGCTTCATCCAACCTCCTTCATCTTTTTTCTTTGACCCTTAAAAATCTCACTGTTACATTCCAAAAAAAAAAATAGTAACTAAGGCAGTAACATTTACGTGAATAACATATGTCACCACTATATATGTTATTATGTTAAACATCATTTAAACATTAACATTATGATAACATTTCTGGAAGAACATGTTTTGATATGAATATCCTGTAAACATAAATTATAGGATCTTGATTAAAGCAATAATTACTGAAAGGTACTTACGTGATGTAGCCATTAGATCTGATAATAAAATCGCTTGAGAAAGATAAAAGATGAACCCTTATTGTTTTGCCTTCTCCTGCCTTCCTTATTCTCTAATTCACTTTCTTTATGTGTGTTTTCTTAATATCAATGAATTAGGTTAAAGCACAAACAGGTGTTGCTTATATAGAGAGGTGGCAGGAGGGGCTTAATAAGATAAGTGGGCCTGATATGTTAATGGCCTGTAAACATTAACCGTAATCCACTTAAATTATGACTCCTACTAAAAACCCGGAACAATATATTTAACCGTTATTAATTAAGGTGACTGACATCGGTAATTAGGTCCACATAACAGAGAATTAAATAATAATTCTTACATTCTCCCACTTGGACCATATTACTGATCAAAACATTATGTCACGCTTAAGTATAACATAAGACGCGTAGACGGTTAAATGAACACATAATGGGTTTATCTTAATTATCCTGATCATCCCTGAACAACTGGTTGAGTCATGGCGGAGACACTACTATAAAAGAGAAGTGGTCCTTCCATGTACTACGGATCAATCACTTAGTATAATCAGAGTGTACAAGGAGCAAACATAATCCCCAAATAATGTCCTTGAGGAAAAGGACCGATTCTGTTAATCGTGCAACAACAATGTATACAATAACAATAATACGATAGAGAAAATTGTTCGGAAATCATCATCACAATAAAACATAAGTCGATTAATCAAAACATAAGTGTCATCATTACAAAGCACTAGTATGATCCAAACATAAACGAAAAGCCTTAATGATTATCCTCCAGACCCATATCAATAGCATGCTTCAAAAATGTCTTTGGAGGTAATCCCTTAGTTAAAGGATCTGCTATATTAGCACTAGTCATAATGTGCTCAATTGACACAGTGTTTTTCCGAACTTCCTCCTTAACTGACAAGTATTTCATTTCCATGTGCTTTATTCCTTTAGAATACTTGTCATTCTTCGAAAAGAAGACAGCTGCGGTATTATCACAATAAATTCTCAACGGCCTTGCAACAGAATTCATAATGCTAAGCCCTGAAAGAAAATTCCGCAACCATAAAGCTTGAATAGTAGCCTCAAAGCATGCTACAAATTCAGCTTCCATAGTGGATGAGGCAATAATTGTTTGTTTAGCACTTTTCCAGGAGATTGCTCCCCCAGCTAAAACAAATACATAACCAAAGGTGCTTTTCCTTGAGTCCACGCATCCTCCAAAATCTGAGTCAGCATATCCAATAACCTCAAGCTGATCAGTATGTCTATAAGTGAGCATTTTGTCCCTTGTTCCCTTCAAGTACCTTACAACCTTCTTAGCCGCACTCCAATGACCCATTCCAGGATTGGACTGATATCGACCCAACATACCTACTGCAAAACTTATGTCAGGTCTTGTACAGCCCTGCGCATACATTAAGCTTCCAACCAGAGATGCATAAGGAAAGTTTTTCATGGTATTTCGTTCTAGCTCAGTCTTAGGACACATACTTAAGCTGAACTTATCCCCTTTCTTAATAGGAACATCATTGGGATTACATTTTACCATGTTAAATCTTTCTAAGACTTTACCGATATAGGCTTTCTGAGACAACCCTAATGTCCTTTGTGATCTGTCTCGAGATAATTCCACCCCGATCACATAGGACGCCTCTCCCATATCTTTCATCTCAAAGTTGCTTGATAGGAAATCTTTAGTTTGACGTAATAGTCCCAAATCACTGCTTGCAATAAGTATGTCATCGACATATAAGACCAAAAATGCAAAATTACTCCCACTGATCTTCAGGTATATACACTGATCAACAGTGTTTTCTTGAAACCCAAAGGAGGTAATAGTATTATGGAACTTAATATACCATTGTCGAGAAGCTTGCTTAAGTCCATAAATGGACTTCTTTAATATACAGACTTTGTCCTCTTTGCCATCAATAATGAAGCCTTTAGGCTGAGCCATGTTGTCCTGATTCATCATATTTGCCATAATATTCACCACCTCTATCTGACCTTATGATTGTCACTTTCTTTCCCAATTGCCTTTCCACCTCCTTAATGTAAACCTCTAAAGCGTTTACTGATTGAGATTTTTCATGCAAAAGGTAAAGATAACAATAACGTGAATAATCATCGATAAAGGTGATGAAATATTTCTCTCCGCTCATGGAGGGAACATCAACTGGACCACAAATGTCTGTATGTATAATTTCTAATAGAGCAGTGCTTCTTGTGGACCCTTTCTTGGTGTGTTTGGTTTGCTTACCTTTAATGCATTCCACACACGTCCCAAAATCCGTAAAATCAAGAGAAGGTAACATATTGTGTTTACCCAATATGTTCATTCTTTCTCTTGAAATATGGGCCAAACGTTTATGCCACAAGAAGGAGGAACTTTCATTAGATCTTCCACGTTTCGAACCAACATTATTATGCAGAGAAACATTTTGAGAAACACAAAGAGATTCTGAAAACAATCTATCTAAATAAATTCGATACAATCCGTTTTCTAAAATCCCAGAACCAACAAAAATATTGTCTCGATACATACTGAAACAACCTTGTCCAAAACATAATTTAAAACCATTATTATCTTACTTAGAAACTGAAATTAAATTGCATCCGAAGGAGGGAACATAAAGTGTATCCTCCAAAATCAACTTAAATCCAGTGCTTAATTCCAAGCTAAATCTTCCAATGGCTTCTACTGAGGCTTTTTCTTTATTCCCCATATATAAGGAGGTCTCATTTGGATTTATGGTTCTTGTCGTAAGGAATCCCCGCAAGGTATTCGAAATATGTACATTAGAGCTTGTATCTAGTCACCATGTATTAGAAGGAACTTTAACATAATTTGATTCGAAACATACTAAAGCCAAAGGCTTACCCTTCTTTTCAAACCAATTCTTACGCTTTATGCAGTCTTGCTGAAAGTGCCCAGGTTTCCTACAGAAAAAGCAACTTTCCTGCTTCTTAATTTCCTTCTTTATGCCAGATGCAGACGGTTTATCAGAAGGGCCTTAATGCCCTTTCTGTTTCTAAACTTACCTTTAGATTTCCCGCTTACATGATGCACATGATGTGCCTGGGATAAACCACCATTCTTACTTGAGGCATCGGCCTCATCTTTCTGTTTGATTCTTACTGCTTCCTGAACCAGTTTATTGGTCAATTCATTAACACTCCAAATTTCTTTAACGGTGTTGTAATGAAGATGAAAAGCATCAAACTTATCAGGCAGAGAGTTGATTATAAACTGGGCGAGGAACGGATCCTCAACTTTCATGCCCAGTTTTCCCAACTTAGCTGCCAGATTCGTTATGTGCAACACATGTTGCTGCATGGTGGTAACATTCTCATTATACTTAGCAGTGGTAAGTTCAGACATAAGCCTTCCAGCTACCGCTTTATCGGTAGTCTGAAAGCGTTCCTTAATGATTTCCATGTACTTACTGGCTGTAGTACAGCCTGTCTCCAAAATGGAGGACTTAAAGTTTGGTGCAGTGGTAAGTTGTAAGAACTTTAAACAAAGATTGTCACATTTCCGAAACGGTACTGCATTATGAACAATGCTCAGAACATTAGGCTTTGAGTTTATCACACAATAGCAATTATGACTAAGACTTGAAACTTAAATGAGTAACTCATAAACATTCATTGAGCAAGTGTAGTATCTTTGGACAATCTACGCATGCTTAATTACATAATCAAGTATACTCTCTTTAATGAGTGTTTCACTTTAATGTCAGGTTACCTGTGGGTAAAACCTTAATACAAGTTATTTCACCCCATTAGATGCTTAGTCGTATATTCACTGCATAATTTGAGTCCACTGTGGTGAACATCAACATAATGTGAATGCCCAATTTAATTACATTATGAGATCTGATCGCGTACGAGATGAAATCACTGCGGTGAATTTCAACTCGTCATAATGCGAAGATCTCCTTTAATCGATACATAAGATATAATTAATCTACAATAAGAATGTATGCTTACATAAAATATGATAATTTAAATTAATTCTATAAGCATAATAACATAATATTATACGAGCATACAATGAAAACAAACATTAAACATCGAACCAACACGGGCAGACCTCGACCGAGTAAGACATCAGCTTGATCGAGTAGAAAATAAACAAAGGCACCTCCATCGAGAACAACTTTAGCTCGATCGAGAACAAAGCAAACAGAACCCCTCGATCGAGTACATCATCAGCTCGATCGAGGACAAACATTAACTCGATCGAGTAGATAATAGCTCGATCGAGCAACATCAAGACAAAAGGTCTCGATCGAGTGAAGCATTAGCTCGATCGAGCAACATCAGAATAAACCATCTCGATCGAGTGAAGCATTAGCTCGATCGAGTATGGTATAGATCATACGACATTCATACGCAAACAATAATCATAATAAACCATACAAATCGAATTAGGGCAGCGCAAATAATCATCATAAATAATATAATAATCATCATAAATCAAATAAAACGAAATAATTCGATTAGGGCAGCGGAAACGATCATGATATAAGGATACGTTATCTATCATAAGGGTATACAATCAATTATGAATGAATATTACATCATCATGATTAAAGCATTAAATTCATTCATAAAAACATAATCAAAATATAAACATTAATCATAATTATAACTATAATCACAATCCTGCTCTGATACCACATGTAAACATAAATTATAGGATCTTGATTAAAGCAATAATTACTGAAAGGTACTTACGTGATGTAGCCATTAGATCTGATAATAAAATCGCTTGAGAAAGATAAAAGATGAACCCTTATTGTTTTGCCTTCTCCTGCCTTCCTTATTCTCTAATTCACTTTCTTTATGTGTGTTTTCTTAATATCAATGAATTAGGTTAAAGCACAAACAGGTGTTGCTTATATAGAGAGGTGGCAGGAGGGCTTAATAAGATAAGTGGGCCTGATATGTTAATGGCCTGTAAACATTAACCGTAATCCACTTAAACTAGGACTCCTACTAAAAACCCGGAATAATATATTTAACCGTTATTAATTAAGGTGACTGACATCGGTAATTAGGTCCACATAACAGAGAATTAAATAATAATTCTTACATATCCTAATAGATTTTTCTTAATGTGCTTTTGTTTCCTTTTAAGATCTTTTTAAGTCATAGTAAATTGGAACATAATAGTAGTGTCTACTAAGATGTAAGATTCATACATTGAAGTTTAATCTTTCAAGTGAGAGATAAGAATATCCAAATCTATATCAGAGTGAGCACTTCTAAAGAGATAAAGATGAGAGAGAATTTCCTCTCAAAATCTTAAAGAAAAATAGGAGACCTGAAACTCTTTTTCATATCTCCTTCCTCATTAGGGGCGTCATTGAGGCGAGGGCGGTGGTGGATATAGGCTTCTCTGTACCCATACCTGCCAAGAAACTCTCATACCCATTCCCACCCCACCACCCATGGCGGGTACAAGAGTCAAAAACCAGGTATGGGGGAAGGGGCGAGGGACGAGAAGAAGGAGGACTCAACCACCACAACAAGACCACCAATCCAATACAACCGACACCAAACCCGAACCAAAGCCATCTATAACCCCAAAAGAAACCCGCACCAGCCGGACTTTTACATGCAATGGGACCAACTTTTGGCCAGATACCAAAAACAAAAACGTAGCCCAAGAAGGACACAAGAAATAGGACCGACAGGTGGAAGAGGGCGAGGAGAAGAGGGAATACCTAATCGACCTAGACCCATAAATTAAAGGGAACATTAAGACTCGACACCAGATGGGCTATACCCATCAACAAGACCCGGTAAGGACATGGCCAAAAAAGATCCCTTGCCAGGTGTGGGGGAAGGAGCGAAGGGAAGGGGGGGAACATTCCTTTAGTTACATTCAAAACCGGCGATAATACGAAGGATCGGGGGAGAAGAAGACTAAGGACGAACAAGACAAGCCACCAACAACACCAGACGGTCAGTCGAAATGTAACACCCGGAAATGTACCCTATTTTTCTAGTAGAAATATTTTACGAAATCTTTTCAGCAAATTTAAGTTTTAATTTAGAATTTTATGTTCCGAGTCGAATTTAGAATTTCCGAGTTCGTATTTGGAATTTCCGCGAGATTCCATGAGAATCCCGTCTTAAGGCGAGTTTGACTTTTCTTGACTTTTAAGTCGTTCTTGACTTTTAAGTCGTCTTTGACTTTTCTTGAATTTTAAGTCGTCTTTGACTTTTCTTGACTTTTGAGCCGCCTTTGACTTTCATTGACTTTTCCGACTCACCCTTTACTTATACTCCCTTCTAACCTTAACCTAATTCATTTCAACACAAACCAAAACTTTTCTTCCTCCTTAAGAAATCAAACCCTTGCCTCCATAGCATTTTTCGAGCTTTGAATCATCCTAGCTCTTTCGTTCCTTGATAGAATTCACGTAAGTTCGTCTCATTCTTCTCCTCTTACCTTCCTCTATCCGTTTT
>JAIUZE010025687.1:0-18369 GCA_022085475.1 Heliosperma pusillum | reverse complement strand
AAATTATAATTTCGACCCAAAAAAATAATATATAAATGAAAAAAAACGTGGTCAAAGTGTCGTCTCGTAGACCGCAAAAAGTCAAATGGGTAGTTTGGATTGGATTGGAGGGAGGATATTCTTGAATTACTTAAATGCTCATACTAATATCACTTTCTGATTTTGAACTAGCTCACTGTAATGACTTAATCGCTCTAAACAACCAATCAGAACTGTCGTAAGTCGGGTTCGAATCACTCTAGAACTCTTGCCACCTTCTCCGAAAGTTTAGTTCTACTTTGGCTCCATTGTACATCTGAAATATACTTCTGCTTAACCACTTTTAATTGTAACATAAGTGTAGCTCTACGTCGGTTCCATTGAACGTTTGAGTCTACAGGATAATGTCTGCAGGATTCATGCATATATGTATTCCTGGCTGGCTGCTAGTTTTCTGTTTCTTTAGTTTTAACGTAGAAAATATGGTTTTTTGCATCCCCATTGCTCCAAACGTAAGAGCTATTGGTTAACTAGATCAACTCCATACCAGTAATCAAAGTGGTCAGGGGTTCTAGCTCTTTATTCTAACATTAGTGCTAACCTGAAAATTTCACTAATTCATAATTTTGATTGTGCAGGAAGTGATGGAATACTTTGCCAACTATATAATCAATGACAGTTTAGGGATCATTTCAAATGCACACACTGCCTTTGCTGACAGGCAGGTCGAAAAGGCAATGAGTAGCCAATGTATAGAGCTTGCAAAGCTTTTTTCCATAGCTGTTGACTTCCCCAAAACTGGCGTTCCTGCTGTTATTCCACAGAATCTCTATGTAAAAGATTTCCCTGATTTTATGGAGAAGCCTGACAAACCAACCTACGAGTCTACCAACGTGATTGGGAAGTTGTTTAGGGAAGTAAAAGAACGATCTCCTCAAGCACTACCCATAAGAGAATTCACCCGTGAAATGGCAAAGCGCTCTTACGACCCTGACATGGAGCATGAAGGGTTTGAGGATCATGTTGCCGATGCCTCCTTTCACAAAAGTCAATACGACTACAGACTTGGTAATTTGATGGATTATTACGGAATAAAAACCGAAGCTGAAATTCTGAGTGGTAATATAATGAAGATGTCAAAGTCCTTCGATAAGAGGAAAGATGCTGAAGCAGTTACTTTGGCAGTCAGGTCATTGAGGAAAGAAGCTCGGTCATGGTTCAAGGAACGAGAGGATGATTCAGTTTTAGGAGACAGTGACATGTATGCGAAAGCATCAGCTTGGTATTATGTTACTTACCATCCAAGTTATTTTGGTCAATACAATGATGGGATGAACCGAGATCATTTTCTCAGCTTTCCTTGGTGTGTATACGACAAGTTGATCACTGTCAAGAAGAATAAGAAGTTGTCTCTAAAATCCCGAGATCTTGAAGCTCTAGAGAAGGAGTTTAGCTATATGTTTGGGCTGAAGTAGGTAACAATTTGTGGTATTTGGTATTTTTTATATATATTCTCTTGTCAATTGGACTATGTAGATAGTTGTGGTTTTTATTTTTTATATCGGGTACCAATGTTTGAACCTTGGTCTTGGTTAGGTTAGAGATGATAACTCTTAACTACTAGTACAAGACTACAAGGTACAACTCTTTGTAATTTTTTTTCGTGCATTGTTTATTTTCTCCTTGTTAATTATTTTCTAAACTATAAACATAACTCCAAATTCCTACGTTTTCTGTGGTCTTCGTCTACCCCTTACATTGATATTTGTGTTTGGTACTTGATTTTTTTTTTTACGAGAAGGAAACTAGGTTAGTCAATGACTAACCCATAATATCCTTGTGGATGAGAGCAGTAATAGAAAATCAAAGATTTTCAATTACCAACCGTAAGAACAAAGAACAAGAAGACGATGACTTAAGAAAGTCGGGTCTTAAAACGTCCAAAAGAAATAAAAAAAATCGCAATCTCGAGATGAAAAGGAACACAATACGAGTCCAAAAAAAACAAATTGCAAGAAAAACACTACAAAAACCTTCAAACAACAGAAACAAATCATATCTGTAAAGATGGTGCAATTGAATTCCAAAAAAAGGGGTCTTTTTTTTTTATAAGGTAAGAAAACTAGATTGATCCTTTAGAGTAAGATCAACTTATTTCATCCTTTTCGATAATAGAGCCGAGTTGAAGTCACCTGCTTTCAAACCACCTCGAAAGATTTGGACATGAGTGTCCAATCGAGACCATAAAGTCAACAACATTATTGGCCTCTCGGAAGCAATGTTTAACCACCACTTCATCGAAAAAGACAAGGTCTAAAACCATGTCTTTGATAATACTCGAAATTTGCCAAGTGTTCCAAATTGAGTTAATAACACACAGATTATCTCCTTCAATTATCGGATTCGAAATTCCTAACGATTTAGCTGCTAGAACGCATTCTTTTAAAGCAAGGGCTTCTGCAACGATAATGCTATTAAAACCACATGTTTTAGCCTCTAATAAAATTACCTTACCATTATGGCCTCTTATAGAGTAACCCAAAGAAACTTTATTATCAACTAACTTAGATCCATCAAAATTTAGTTTAAGAAAGTTTGATGAGGGTCTTTCCCAAGTAATTTCTTCATTACCATTCACATGATTTTTAGCCGACTCTCTTATATCAGGATTATTAAGATCTTTAAACTTAGTTTCATTCCAAGTTTTAATACCATTCATACAAAAAAGAGTAAGCTTACTAACATTCACATTAACATCATTAAAGATAAAGTCATTTCTAGAGAGCCAAGCATTTCACCAAATAAAAACAATTTTAATGAAGTCCGTTCTTGAGAAGGAGTCTTTTAACATGTTGAGCTTTAATACAAAACTTTGACTTGAATCGACAATAATTGTTCCTTGAAAATTACTAATATCCATATTTTGAAAATTAACCCAATAAAAGGACAATTGAAAAAGAAATGATCTAAATCCTCATTATGATCTAGGTAGCACGGACACTCCTCCTAACTAGCCGTCCCGTGTCGGACACCGTGTCGGACACACGGACACCTATAAATAAGGAATGAGAGGTTGAAAAACTAAAAGAGATTGATTAGAAGATGAGTTGGGTGTAAAATGAGAATAAATTATAGTAAAAGTCAAATTTTACCTTCAATTATTTACATTTAATATCAAATATCAATATAAAAATAAAATCGTACGTTATTTATAACTATAAAATATATTTTTTTATTAAATTTAACTGCCGTGTCCCGTGTCCTAAATTTCACGAGATGTCGTATCGCGTGTCCGTGTCCGTGTCCGTTTTCGTGCTACCTAGATTATGATGGTTACACAAAACACAATGTGTAGGGACGTCAATATGACTTCTAATAAGCCTATTTCTAGTAGGTAATCCATCAATACAAGCTTTCTAGAGAAAAACTTTAATTTTGGAAGAATATTTAATTTCCAAATCCAGTTAAACCCACACTTTGTAAAATTATGATCATACAAGCCTTGTGCTAGCAAAGTTGCAGTTTTGGTAGAAAAAGTTCCTTCACTTGATAATCCCCAAATTAGATTATCCGGAATCTCACTATGTGGTATATGAATGTCTCTAATAAGGTTGACAACGTCGGAATTAACTATTTTAGATAACTTAAGAACATCTCACTGTTTACACGGAGTAATAAAATCTTTAACAATAATATTTGGTTCCTGAATATTTTGTGCATCGATAAAACTGTTCATAAGGTATGGAAAAACCCAATTATCGAACCAAAATTTAATGTTTTTACCGTTGCCTACTTGGCATTTTAAACCCTTTCTAAAAATATTTTGAAGAGTCACGAGCTTACGCCATTGCCAAAAGCTATTAGAAGTAGGCTTATGATAAAAAAAAGCGAGCAATTTTTCTAATATTTTTTAGTTACTACCTTGACCCATATGTTTTCTTTTTCAGTGAGAATTTTCCACAGAAGTTTCATCTGCAAAGCCTTATTAGCCGCTTCAGAAGTTTTAACTCCTAATCCGCCCATCGACTTTGGTAAACAAACTTTGTGCCAACCAATAAGACTAGAGCTATGTTGCGAGGGATTTTTATTCCATAGAAAATCTCTATGAATTTTGTCTACGCGTTTGTGCACAGAGGAATGAAGTAGAAAACTTTGCATTTAAAAAGTTCTCTTATTTGAGGCTAGGTTAGCGTTAATGAGGACAAGTCTACCAACCTGTGACAATGAAATTTGCTTTCCATTTCGATAACTGAGCTTTAGAAGATTCAATAATACTTTCAAAAATATTTTTGGTGACCAAACTGTTAATTATCAGACAACCAAGGTACTTTCCCAAATGGGTTGCCTCGTTCATACCCATGATACCTTTAAAAGATTCGCGAGAAGATCGATCGATCAATATTTTTAGTACATTGAAAAGTCGATTTATCAAAATTAACAAATTGACATGACATCCTGCAAAAATGATCTAGAATAGTTTTTATACTTCTAGAACTGTTGTTGGAAGCTTTAGCAAAAATAATGGTGTCATCCGCAAAGGTAAGAAAGGGTATTTTTTTCATAGAAGGTCCAATCCTAATATCAATTTCACTAGATTGTTGATCGCTACTTTTTTGTAGACTTCGCCAAAACTTCAGCGCACATAATAAAAATATACGGTGAAAGAGGGTCTCCTTGTCGAATTCCTCAAGTGGGTTCAAAAACGTTACCCGGGATTCCATTAACCAGAACTGAGAAAGAAATAGTCTTAATACATTCTATTTAACAAGATATCCAAACAGAGCTTAAACCAAATTGTAATAACATTTCCTCTATAAAATTCCATTCTAAACAATCATATGCTTTTTCCATATCGAGTTTAATTGCAATCCAACCTCCTTTACCCTTTTTCCGTTTAAATGAGTTAAATATCTCATGTGCTAATAGAATATTATCATAAATGAAGCGATTAGGTGTAAATGCTCCTTGAAAAGGGCGAATAAATTTGTGCAAAATGGCTTTCAGACGAGTTGCTAAAATTTTTGAAATAATTTTAAAAACAGTCGAGCAAACACTAATAGGTCGAAAATGATTTGCAGATTGAGGATTATCAATTTTAGGAATCAATGCTATAAAAGTATGATTAATTTTTTTTAGTAATTTGCCTGAATGAAAAAAAAAAACTAAAACTGCTTTAGTAACAAAATTTCCAACAATATCCCAATATTTCTGGAAAAAATCTATAGGAAAACCGTCAGGTCCTGGACTTTTATGAGTAGCTAATTCAAAAATAGTTTGATTAACTTCTTTATTACTGATGTTACTAGTAAGAAAATTATTATCTTCCTCAGAAATTAGTCCAGCAATAGAAGAAAAATCTCTATTTTGTGAAAAATGCACATCGGATTCTTTGTAAATCTAATCTTGAATTCATTAGAAATCTCTTCCTTAATAAGCTCTTTATCCGAATTACATGCGCCATCTTTATTAATAAATTGCTTAATACCATTTCTACTATGTTTAATAGTGGCGTAATTTTGAAAGAACTTGGTATTATTATCGCCAAATCTTGCTTTAGCTACATATTTTTTGTTCCCAATAAAATCTCTTATAATTAAGTAGAGCATCGCGTTTGTTTAACCATTTTGCTTGAGCGGTTTCTAAATTAGTAACATGAGATGAGAACATATGTTTCTGGATATTTTCTAATTTTTTCTCGGCAATAGAAAGTTGCCTAACAATATTTCCGAAGGTAAATTTATTCCATTTCTTTGCCTTATGTTTTAACAATCTACACTTTTGAGTAAGACAAAACAGATAGGATCCTTAAAATTGGTATAGTCAACAATTGTTGACTAGTTTCCTAAAATCCTCACGTAGAGTCCACGTTAACTCGAAACGGAAAGAAGGGGCTTTCCTAATAATATGGTCATCAAATGCAATCGAATTGGACAATGACCTGAGCTATTGAAAGCATGATGGATGAATTTCGCGTTAGGGAAAAGACTCAACCAACAGGGAGAAGCTAATGCCCTATCAAAAATTTCAAAAATATTATCGATACCGCTTTTCTTTTTTCTCCAAGTAAAAAATTTAACAGAAAAAGGGAGATCTAGAGACTGGATATTGCTTAAAAAATTATTTAACCTTACACAACAAGCATTAGATGTTGGTACTTAGAGGCAATAGGATGATCGAAACCTGCAAAAGACGATAATCCGATACCCGGAATAATTTATAACTTAGATATTTTGTAGAATCACGTACTAGATACGCTTTCCTCCAAGAAATAATCGACCCTATTACATGCCCCGGGTTACACGATTCTTCTTGTGGGATAAGACTACAATGTTCCACTCTCGATTCTGGCACTAGAATTTAGAGCAATGACAATGGAGTTTTATTTTAATTATCTTACCAAAGGAGTAATTTACAAGAGATTTATGTAAAACTCTCTCATGAAAAATAGTAGTTCTTTTATTTTATATTTTTCACCAAATGAAATAAAGAGTATTTATATCATTGCAACTTTTCAGACAAGTTTGACAGTTACAAAAAACAAATAACTGCCAAAACATTACATCCCATTTGAACCAATGTGATTTATACCTTTACTTATCTGAAACCATTCCGCAAGATCGAAATAGCTTATGTGAGCGTGTACTCCACACTCCCCGGACCCACAATATAGCTTCCCGATTTCACCCTCCTTTGAGCCAAATCCCGACTACACTAAATGACCGGCGATTCACTTAAATCACCAACATTCCTCCCCCATTTAAGTGTCATCCTCGATTTAGCAAAACCGATAAAACAAACCAACTCAATGCATCAATGGCAATATCACGAAGATTGAATTACCACCTAGTAATGTTATACATTTCAAGTATTCGGTGTATCGGGGTGTTTCTAAGCATTAAACCTATCTACCCATTTTGAATACATGAAGATAACTTACACATGAGAAGAAACAACTCCAAAAGTCAAATCCGACACTAATTAAACAGGCCTTGTGTCCATATCCATTTCATGATAGCATATAGAAAGTCAACCCCGAACTTCCCTGAAGCGGCCAAACTTCATGCCTAAGATAGGTGAATCTTTTATCGTGCACCTGCACCGGCACTTTTTCAAAGATCCATTAAGAAGAATTAACTTCATCCTAACCATGCAGGTCCTAGCACATACCTTCGGGACAAAATCATGTGCTCAAATCTAAAGTAGGAGGCCTTCCACATTGAATTCTGCCTCTAACGTCATATTAGAGGGGAATTGGGTATCCTACCACCAAAGATTCATAAGGGTTTAAACATCCCGAAATACGACTTATATACCAAGTCCCTAGTCGATCCTTAATAAAAAGTGATCAACTAGTTATAATGAGATCTCATAAAACAACCAAAATCACCCTATTTATGATAGTAAATAAACCATATCACTTTAATATACCGGTGTCGCGATTGATGATCATTATTTATATACATATTTTATGCCTCCCTTAGACACATTTAACTCGATTTACCGTTTTTCCTTTCTTGTTTCTATGCTATTTTAGCTAGAATATAGATTCTGTCGCTTCTGTTATGTTTTAATGCAAATTGGATGCATTTGGAGCTTTTTGAGTAGATATGGAGCATGGCGAACTTGTATCGTAGAAGCTAGGCACGGAAATCGAGGAAGAAAAGAGAAGAAATGAAGAAAAGTCGAAGAAACAAGCTTAAATAAGAGTTGCTCGGTCGAGCAGAGTCATGTTGCTCGATCGAGTCGATGTCATGGCTGCTCGATCGAGCAGAAGGCCCTTGCTCGATCGAGCAAGTCATTATTTCGGCGGCTTTTTCGTGTTTTCCTTAATTTTAACCTAATTAGTTAGATCTTTTGTATTATAAAAAGAAAGCTCGTCTTTCTTAATTAGATATACTTTTCATATGCTTTCTTAGGCTATTGAATGCTTTTATGCTTTAATTCATAAACCCTAAATTAGTTTACTTTTCCGCGGGATTTTATTCATCAAAGACGATTGTCTTTAGTTCAACTTGTAATCGGTATTCTTCAATCTTTCTTAGTTATTTATTTAATAACCTTCTTGTTCTTTAATTATTCTTTGTTATTCCTTTCATTGTTGTTAATCATGTTTGCCTTAATTATTATTGTTGTTATATATATTGTTATGAGTAGCTAATTTCCTTTCTAGGGTTGAAAGGGGATCTAGGATTGTTAGAAGGGGTAGATTAATTGATTGAATTGCAATTGCATGGTTATCGTTTGATTATCGTTTTAATTCTAGTTGTTTGATTATTGGCCAGGATTAATTAACTAGTCTCGCAAATTAGGATTGACACCGACCGGGTTAAGACTAAGATAGGCTACGATAATTGAATAGAACTCGTTTAATGATAGCGATCGCATGTTAAATTGTAGATCTAAAGGGCATAATTGAATCGACCGATCTTGTGACCTTAGATAACTTTATTGCATGATTGTTGATTTCATCCTTACCCCTGAACAATAATCCTAGTGAACCTGTGACCCTAGACTTTTAATCTCATTGTTTTCAACCTTACTAGTTTGTTATTGCTTATAGTTAGTTATTGCTTATTATTAGTTGTTATTATTATTGTTATTGTTATTATTTATTGTTATTGTTGATTGCTTTTAGTTAGAACTCAAATCTCAAACCCCGAATTGTTACTTAGAGACAAACCTAGTTTAACAGATTAGAATACTACCGCCTCCCTGTGGATTCGATACCTTGCTTACCGTTGACTATTAGTTAGTAGTGAATTAGGTTTTACTTTGATTAATGTGACGCGACTGTACCCTTATCAAATTTGGCGCCGTTGCCGGGGAGGCAACAGTTTTCTGTTTGTTTCTACTTAGTTTGTCTTTTTCGTCTCAGGGAACCTAAGTTCCTTGAGACAGTTCTCATCCTTTTCTTTAGTTTTTGTTTATGCCCAGGTGTTCTAGGTCCGTTCTCGTGCCCTACGATTCCGAACCAGAGAAGACTCTCCGGTCTAGACGAAACTTTTGGAAGGAAATTCAAGAAGCGGAAGACTTGAGTACGCTTGAAACAGTTTACGCCGAATTCATCGCAGAAAAACCGTCCTTAGAAGAGGATACACCTATTTCTGCACCTACTACAACCATGCCTACTCTAGCCAGCCATTCGGAGCCTACCGTTGCATCTATTCCCAAGGGATTTCAACTCCCTACTACGGGTAATAGTACTTTTGAGATTCGTCCATCTTATATCTCTTTGCTGGAGCGAAACATGTTTGGAGGAGGCCCTACTGAGGATCCCGCTAAACATATGGAGAAATTCACTAACTATTGCTGCTCTATTCCTTTAACGGGTGGGGTGACACAAGATCAGATCAAGTTGGTGTTATTTCCCTTTTCACTACGAGACGGGGCAGAAGATTGGTTGAGTGAGTTAGATATGGCTGCACTTGGCATCACCGATTGGAATTCTTTGGCTCTTGCATTCTACAAAAGATATTTTCCGCCACAGAAAACCAATGCCATTCGAAGTCAAATCACAAGTTTCAAACAAGGTCCCAATGAGAACTTTAATGAGGCCTGGGTTCGCTTCAAAAAGCTTGTCAAGTCTGTTCCACATCATGGTTTTGATACTTGGTTCTTATGCAACCAATTTTATAATGGGTTATATGATGATCAAAGGAATTTGTTAGATTCTGCTGCTAATGGGAGATTCCAAAATAACACTACTGATGCCAATGCTTGGAAGTTAATTGATGAGATGGCTACTCACACTGCTGAGTATGGGAATCCTAGGGGTAATGTGAGGAGAGGAGGTACGGATAATGCAGTTGCAGCTCAGTTGGAGGCATTAACTGCCAAAATTGCCGAGTTACAAACTTCAAAGTCTTTGGAAAATAAGCAAACGGTTCATGCCATGGTTCAACAAGAGCCAACCTGTGAACGATGTGGTACTATGGGGCATAATGCAGTGGAATGTATGAGTACGGTTGAGCAAGTCCTTGCCTTTCAATCTTTTAAGCAAGGTACACCTTACTCCAATTTTTACAATGAAAGGACAAAAGAGCATCCCAATCTATCCTACCGAAGTCAGAATGTTCTTAATCCTACCCCACCGCCACATCAGCAACAAGGTTCCTCTTATGTGATTCCTCAGAATCGCAATTTCCAAGGTAACTTCAATCGTTCCAATCAAGGAGGCCAAAACTTTCAACAACCTCCACCTCCACCACCTCCAAGTAATGATATGGCGGAATTAAAAGCCATGTTGCAGCAAAGTCTTATGATCCAACAAAAGCAAGATGCTCAGATATCACAGTTGATAGCTCATAATAAGATGGTTGACACTCAAATTGCCCAATTGGCAATTCAAAATCCACATAAACAACCAGGTAATCTTCCTCCTCAAGGACACCCTCCACATGAACAAGACAATGCTATCACCTTGAGGAGTAGAACCCATTACAAAGGCCCTGAAATGATAAGGGATGCAACCGATGAAAGCTTGGAAGTTGCTGATCAAAGTTCGAAAAAAGGCGAAAAAGAGGCTGAAAAAGAGGTTGCTCGATCGAGCAACACCCTCTTGCTCGATCGAGCAACCCAGAAAATTTGCTCAAATTCGTCTCGGGAAGTTACAGTACAGCAAAACTCGATCGAGCAAGACCTATGCTCGATCGAGCAACCCCTGATCAGGATGAAAACACTTCCAATTCATCTTCCAAAGCTAAAGAAGCCGAGCCCATTACCATTGCACTTCCTTTTCCGCACCGCCAACATAAATCCAAGCTTGATAAACAGTTTGGGAGGTTTATGGAAGTGGTCAAGAATCTGCAAGTGAGTGTACCTTTTACCGAGTTGATTACTCAAGTGCCGGCTTATGCAAAGTTCATGAAAGATATATTGACAAGGAAGCGGTCCTTTAATGAAGTGGAGACGGTTGCATTTACTGAGGAATGCAGTGCTGTGTTGCAATCCAGATCACCACCAAAGCTAAAGGATCCAGGGAGTTTTTCTATTCCTTGTAATATAGGTTGCTTGGCAATTGATAAAGCCCTTTGTGATTTAGGGGCTAGTGTTAGTGTTATGCCATTTTCTATATGCAAAAAGCTTAATATGGGTCAACTTACTGTTACAACCATGACCTTACAAATGGCCGACCGTTCTATTAAACACCCTTTAGGGATTTTAGAAGACGTACCGGTTAGAGTAGGGAAGTTTTTCATACCAGTTGACTTTGTTGTCTTAGATATGGCTGAGGACACCCAAATTCCTATCATCTTGGGACGACCATTCCTCCATACTGCAGGGGCGGTTATAGATGTTAAGAATGGGAGACTTACACTAACAGTGGGGGATGATACAATCACTTTCAACTTGGATAATGCCATGAAACATCCCATGTTAGAAGAGACATGTCATAGAGTCGATATTGTTGATTTATCTATTGATGACTGTCTTTCTTTGTGTTTGAATAGGGATCCTTTGGAGATCGTTTTAATTTCCAGCACTACTGAAGCTGGAAGTCACAGAGTAAAGAAGTAGTTGCAATGGAAAAACTGCTGACAGGAGAGGACTGCAAGTTACAGAAGGTTTATAGCTTAGGTAACCCCCCTAAGGTTACCGAGGTAAAGAAACCTGAACTTAAACCCCTCCCCTCTCATCTTAAATATGTTTTTCTTGATTCCCATGAGATGAATCCTGTAATTGTCAGTGCTAGCCTATCTGAAAGCCAACTTTCTGATTTATTGGTGGTTTTAAAAAGACATAAAAAGGCTATAGGTTATAGCATTGATGATTTGCAAGGTATTAGTCCTGACTTTTGCATGCACCGTATCCACTTAGAAGAAGACCACAAACCTTGTAGGCAGGGTCAGCGTCGTTTGAACCCCACTATGCAAGAGGTAGTTAGAAAAGAGGTACAGAAACTGTTAGATGCAGGAATCATATATGCTATTTCGGATTCCAAGTGGGTTAGTCCTGTTCAGGTAGTTCCTAAGAAGGGAGGGACTACGGTCGTCACTAATGAGAAAAACGAGCTCATATCTACTAGACTAGTGACAGGGTGGAGGATGTGTATTGATTATAGGAGGCTGAATGTAGCCACTAGGAAAGACCACTTCCCTCTTCCCTATATTGACCAAATGTTAGAGCGTCTAGCGTGTCATAAGTATTTTGTTATCTAGACGGCTACTCGGGAGTCTTTAAAATCCCCATTCATCCTGACGATCAGGAAAAGACTACCTTCACATGCCCTTATGGTGTCTTTGCTTACCGAAGAATGCCTTTTGGGCTATGTAATGCCCCTGCCACCTTTCAACGTTGTATGATGGTTATATTTTCTGATTATATTGAGTCTATTATGGAGGTCTTTATGGATGACTTCAGTGTTTATGGGACCGATTTTGATAGTTGTTTAGCTAATCTGACTAAGGTCTTGCAACGTTGTGAGAAAAACAATCTTGTGTTAAACTGGAAGAAGTGCCACTTCATGGTAACTGAAGGGGTGGTACTTGGTCATTTGGTGTCTGGACGAGGCATCCAAGTGTTGGAGTAGGTGTCCTCCACAATAGTGCGCCCCATAATAAATCTTATCAAGGAATATAATTGGGATATTTATTGACTATATATATGATTAGTCAGTTGATTAACGTAAATCAATAACAGTTGGCTGACTAGAGTTTGACGTTATTGTCGTTTGACGGCGGTGATCAACTGATCCCTTTCGGTCACACCTAAAGGATGAAATCCAAATAATAACTAATTATTTGTATACGATACAGTTAATTAGTACATTACATATATTCGATATGTACGAGAGTTAATTGTTAGAAATTGAGTTAAGAACTCAAATTCGATTAAGCTTATTTTTCAATTATGCGATAATTGACTAATAAATTTATATCTTATTTTAATACGATTAAATAAGATTTAACTTAGTAATTAATCGTTAAATTACTAAATTAGTTGAGGTTTTGAGATAGAGGTAATTAGTTAATTATATTTACAAGGAGTTGTAAA
Organism: Heliosperma pusillum; assembly: GCA_022085475.1. Classification (NCBI taxonomy): domain Eukaryota; kingdom Viridiplantae; phylum Streptophyta; class Magnoliopsida; order Caryophyllales; family Caryophyllaceae; genus Heliosperma; species Heliosperma pusillum. The sequence continues at coordinate 5,397 of JAIUZE010025687.1, read as the reverse complement.
ATAAATTAACTAAGCATTGTGGGACCCATTATATATTGATATAATGGTAAAATATTACTTAAAATGTTAAGTACATATTATTTGTTTAATTGAGTCATATAATTGTTATATGATCAAATTAACACTTAATTATACAAGATAATTAACCATATGATCAATAAGTATTTGTGAGACAAATATCAAAAATCAATATGGACCAAACTAGGCCATGATGGCCGGTTACATTGTAGTTACATGGTGATGATTGTTGTTCTTGTTGTAACTCTTTAGTTAGCATTTGAAAGTGACATAACAAGTAGAAAACAATCATCATCTTTTCTACAACACTCCACTCTAATGCATGTGATCAAATTAAACAAAATAAGAGTCCTTATTTGGACAATATGGTCCGGCCATGATGGCTTTAAAATGAGCAATTGTGTTCATTTTTCAAGTACTTCATTTTGTGCAATTTGTTTACTTCTCTCTAAAATTCCTCCTCTCACTAAAAACTCTCAAATACTAATATTTACTAAGTATTACTAGTGTAGTAATATAGTCATAATATTAGTAGTATAATATCTATCTTATTATCTAGTTAATAATAAGGGTAGATTATTTGGGTTTATCTTGGTGCAACTTAGAGGAAATCTTCTACTTTGGAGATTGTTTGTGTTCATCCATATTTGTAGCTCAGGAACAACAAGAAGGAGTTCTTATTGTGCCCTTATATTTTCCATATCAATGTGAGGAAATTTCTTCTCTTATATAAATGTCTTTATATTTGCATGCATGTTACATAGATCATTAAATACTAAATTGCTCAACCAATGACTAAGCTTCTCCATAAGGATGCCCCGTTTGTCTTTACTGATGAGTGTGTTAAGTCTTTTGACAGGATTAAACAAGCTCTAATCTCAGCTCCTATTATCCAGTCTCCTGATTGGACATTGCCGTTTGAGATAATGTGTGATGCCAGTGACTATGCAGTTGGGGCTGTTTTGGGGCAAAGGAAGGATAAGGTGCTACATGCAGTTTACTATGCCAGTAAGACGTTGGATGATGCACAAGTTAACTATGCTACCACTGAAAAGGAGTTACTTGCAGTTGTCTTCGCCTTAGACAAATTTAGAGCCTATCTTGTGGGTTCTAAGGTGATAGTCTATACTGACCATGCAGCACTGAAGTACTTGTTGGCTAAGAAGGAAGCCAAACCTAGGCTTATTCGATGGATCTTGTTGTTACAAGAATTTGATTTGGAGATCCGGGATAAGTCAGGTGCTGAGAATGTGGTTGCTGACCATTTGTCTCGTCTGAGGTTTGAAGAGGGAGATTCCATCCCCATTGATGATTCGTTTGCTGATGATCATCTCCTTGCCATTACCATGGAGACTCCATGGTTTGCCGATTATGCCAACTTTTTGGTTGGGGGAATTATGCCTCCAGATCAATCCTATCAGCAAAAAAAGAGGTTTCAACACGATGTCAAGAGGTATTTTTGGGATGATCCTTATCTATTCCGGGAATGTGCCGACGGCATTTATCGACGATGTATTCCAGAGGGTGAGGTACATGCCATCCTTTATCATTGTCACTCTTCTTCATATGGCGGTCATCATGGTCCCTCAAGGACGTTTGCTAAAGTTATGCAGTCAGGTTTTTATTGGCCGACTATTCTCAAGGATGCTACTACTTTTGTCCGTTCTTGTGACGCATGTCAAAGGACGGGTAACATTTCTCAAAGGCATGAGATGCCTCAAACGGGTATTTTGGAAGTTGAGATATTCGATGTTTGGGGTATTGACTACCAAGGGCCATTCCCATCTTCCCATGGTAACCAATATATTCTAGTAGCAGTTGATTATGTCTCCAAATGGGTGGAAGCCATTGCCACTCCCACTTGTGATGCCAAAGCAGTTATTAAACTGTTTCAGAAGATAATTTTCCCACGATTTGGGGTTCCTCGTGCTCTCATTAGCGATGGAGGAAAGCATTTCAACGAGCGCCATCTTAACTCTTTATTGAAGAAATATGGCGTTACACATCGTCGGGGGTTAAGTTATCATCCACAGACAAGTGGTCAGGTAGAGGTTTCTAATAGGGAGATTAAATCTATCCTTGAGAAAGTCGTGAGTAAATCTAGGAAGGATTGGAGTCGTAAGCTCGATGACACTTTATGGGCTTACCGAACTTCTTTTAAGACTCCAATTGGTGCTTCTCCATACCGGTTAGTCTATGGCAAGGCGTGCCATTTTCCGGTAGAACTAGAGCATAGGGCTATGTGGGCCATAAAAGAGCTTAATATGGATCCCTCGTTGGCGGGTGAGAAACGACTTATGCAATTGAACGAGCTTGATGAGTTTCGATTGCATGCCTATGATAGTGCTCGAGTTTACAAGGAGAAGACAAAGAAATGGCATGACAAGCATATCCTGCAGCGGGAATTTAAAGTTGGTGATAAAGTATTATTATTTAACTCCCGTTTGCGTTTGTTTCCAGGTAAACTCAAGTCCAGATGGTCAGGACCGTTCACAGTTACCGAGGGGAACAAGTTTGGGTCGGTTACGCTACAAACCGACAAGGGTGAGGTTTTCAAAGTCAACGGTCAACGCTTGAAGATCTATTATGATGGAGCATTTATTGGAGTGATAGAGGCCGTCGACCTTTTCACTCTTGATAAATCCCCATGACTTTGAGGTAACACGGTCGTGCGGGACCGCTATAAACCAGCGCTAACCGGGAGGCAACCCGACATTTACTTGTATTTCATTTGTAAATTTTATTTTTCGATTAGCTTTGTTGTTGATGTCATAGTTTCATTAGGTTTAGTTTGGATAGTTACTATATTTGTGCTTTATCGAGTGCGGTGAGGGAGCGTTCTAACAATTTTATTAAGTATTTGCAGCTAATACAATTGGAAGACGCTTTCATAACAAGGAAACGAAAAGAAAGAAAGGAGAAAAGAAGAGAAACACGAGGAAAAACTGAACATCACAGGTTGCTCGACCGAGCAAGCACCTGCTCGATCGAGTTTTTACGCATACCACATATCAGCCACTCGAGCAAAGGCGAAAAATCTGAGAATTTTGGGTTGCTCGATCGAGCAGACCTACCCTGCTCGATCGAGTCGCCCGTCTGAACCGGTCCGAAGTCGTAAAAATCAGGTTTTCCCCAAAATTCTTCTCATTCTTCTTCTTATTTTCGTCCTCCTTCACTTTCCCTCACCCTTATTCCCTCAACTACCTCAAGCAAACTCATTCATATCTTCAATTCATCATCAATCTAGCATCAACAAACATTAATTTACTTGTTTTAAGCTCAATTTGTGAAGAAATCGGTATTTTTGCTCCCTTATTTTGCCCAAAACGTGATTTAGGGTTTGTTTCTTATTTCTTCAATTTTGTGCTTCTAATTTGTTGTTGTTGCTTCCTAGCTTTGTTATTTAGTAATTATTCACTATTACATTGCTAATTGCTCCGTCTTTCTTGCGTTTTAGACTCAAATTTGAATTTTTTTTCGAGTTAGGGTTGCTAATCCGTCTTTTGAGCATTTAAGTTGTGTTTGTGTGTTTTATTTACTTCCATTAGCTATGTCTAGGCAAGAAGGAACTAGTAAGCGTCGTAGAGCACCGCGTCTTGTTCGACAACCCGAAGTAGAGGCGATTCCGGGTAACCCCGATTACCCTTGGATCGTTTTCAACACACAAGAGCAGCATGACCGCTTTGCTTTGCTTATGGGTCGTCCTATGGACCCTACTCGCTGTGTGTACCCCAACGTTCTTGATTCACTCGGTTTTGGGAATGCCATGTTTGCTATGTTTCACAGAATCGGGTTTGGGGGGCTATATTCCCTAAATGAGCTTTCATACCGACCATTGACACTAGAATTTTTCAGTTCCTATGATTGGGACGAGACCAATGAAAGTGTGTCTTTTAGGTTGCTTAATCGGGATTTTGTGTTGACTTACGCCGAATTAGCGAATCATTTGGGTCTTTCTGTCGGTGACGATGATACTTTTATTGCTGTTCCTTCCGGCTTTCAAGCCGTTGAATATTTTTGTTTATTTACGGGTCTTCCTGAGGCACGTGTTAATGCTATGGCGGTTAATGATGTGCAGCATCCTTGTTTGCGGTTGTTTTTGCGTTTCTTTAGCCTCCTTTTATTTGCTAGGAAGGACCTTAGTAAGCTTAATTCTCATGAGGTTTTGTTACTTGCATCTTCCCTCAACCCCATGCATGAGAATGATTTTTATTTCAATCCGGTTGGTTTGGTGTGCTTTGCTTTCTGGAGGATCACTTCCGCTACCCAGCATTCCTTAGATTGTGGTGCCTGGATCACTCGGTTGGCTAGGAGACTTGCTGGGTTTGGGGGAGACCGTAACTACACACCGATGACCCCGCTTCATGCCCCTAGAGTGGATGAGGAGTACTTGCGCCACACCCTTTGTTGGATCAATGCGTTAGGAAACGATAGATTTCAGTGGCGAGTACGGGGGACCCAGTGGATAGCTTTTCCTGATACCGATAACCGTCTCCCTTCTACGGAGCGGTTGTCTACCCATGATCCTGAGACTGGACCTACCCCTCTTCCTCGTTCTTATGTGGTTCCACCTGAGTTTATTTTTACTTTAGCCGAGAACCGTCGACCTCGTCGGCGGATCACTCCTTCTACTTCTACTCAGGCTACCACCACCCCGATTCCACGTTTTACACCCACCCCAGCTCCTTACCCTTACCCTCCACCTGCTTAGACCTATGATCCAGCTTTAGAGAAGGAGATTAGGATTCACCAAGGAATAAACAATGACTTGGTGATGAGGGGACTTTGGGAGAACCTCATGCGGACCGATCTTAATGCCACTGCTGGTTGGACTCCGCCGAGCTACTACCGAGGTCCGGGTGATGAGACTGTTGTGTTTGATAATTATGGGGTGACTCCTCAGCAGTTTTCTCAGGAGTTTAGTCACGATTATGGTTGCCTGGGTCGTTCTTGGTATACTCCTATCCAACCGGATGCTCCAGTTGGTGGGTTTGGTGACCCAACTCGGGCTTCTTCTTCTGGTGCTGCTCAGTGGGGTAATGATGATGATGATGATGATGATGATGATCAGGCGCAGTAGTGGCAGCTGGTCACTACACCCCCTTTTTGCAGCTGGTTTGGGGGAAGCTATGCTTATAAGCTGGTATTATCTATCCTTGTACTTTCTTTTATTGTATTTTCTTTTAGCTATTTCCCCTTTTCCCTTTGTTAGTTGTGTCCTTTAGGTTGCTGCTGTTGGTTGATATGTGATTGATGTGCTGTTAGCGTCACAATGAGGACACTGTGACATTTAGGTTTGGGGGAGAGTCTTTATTTATGTTGTGTGTTTAGTTTATTTAAAAAGAAAAAAAATCATAAAAATTGAAAAATTTACAAAAT
>JAIUZE010025686.1:0-12298 GCA_022085475.1 Heliosperma pusillum | reverse complement strand
ACATTTTCCGGTTCGACATGCGATAAACATTTCGCATCCAAGACTCGGTCAATCATAGACGCCGAGTACCCCAAATTCGGTAGATACAATTCACGAAAGAGGCGGAAAAGAGATCAAGCCTCATAACAAGCGGTACGCTACATGCAAATAACACCACCTTGCAAGTACACAACATTTGACGGCCGGGTCGATCAACGCAATGCGTTCGCCTCCCAACAACGTTGTCGTATGCCCACTAACACATGCAATTAAGCAGTAGGATACCTCCCCGTTCCGACATTCCAGCCTTACGAACGTGGAGGTAGCGAAGGGAATGAGAGTACAAAGCAAAAGACAAAATAGTGCTCAAACCGTATCATTTGTAAAAACCGACTCAAAGGGGAACATATCACAAACCGTCACAAAACATGAGAATATGGCATTATATAAATGTAAATATGATAAACATGAATCAATACATGATACATAAGCATTAGAACAAGTTTATGAAGCATAATGAATAAGAAACATAGTTACCTCTCCAAAACAACAAGTTTGGAAACTAACTAAAACAAGGGTTCACTTAAAACTGTCATAACTAGAGTTTAGACATGTAAATACAGAAATTCCAAGTCGAGGTGATAGCTTATCCTCTTACGGTTCCAACGAATGGTCACAAAACCAAAACAAGCCAGTAACAAAGGAGATATGATCATTCTACCAAAAAGGGTCAGTGCAGTGAAACTGCACAAGTCACGACCGTGACTTGTATTTCACGACCGTGAAATGAGGTTTCACGACCGTGACATGCCATCTCACGACCGTGAGATGTGTGACCAATTCACCCGAGAACCTTCAACATAAATTCAATCCCTTTATTTCCAATTCTCATAATTCCTCTCTAATAACTATCAACAATCAATATTCATCATCAACAATCATCAAACAACAACAATCATTATCCATAACATAATTCCTAACTTACTTATCATATTCTAAATACGAATCCTAGCATATAAAGCATGTAAAACACGTAAATGATACCGAGTAACCCTTCACCGTTACCTTTTCGCGTCTTTAAACGGTTACTAAGCTTTCCTAGTCTCCACCTACATACAATTAGATAATAAAAGATGAATATCATTCACCTTGAGAAAGACGGATAATTTAAAAAGCGAGAAAGACGGTAATTTTATTACCAATACGGATAGAGGAAGGTAAGAGGGGAAGAATAAGACGAACTTACGTGAATTCTATCAAAGAACGAAGGAGTTACGATGATTCTAAGATCGAAATCCAAGAGGGAGGCTAGGATTTTGTTTGCTTAAGGAGGAAGTAATTTGGTTGTGTTTGTGTAATGAATTAGGTTAAGGGGTAATGTGAGTTGTATAGGAGAAAAGTCAACGGAAGTCAAAGACGGTTCCAAAGTCAAGGAAAGTCAAACTCGACTCAAAAGTCAAGAAAAGTCAACGACGACTCAAAAGTCAAGAAAAGTCAAACTCGACTTAAGACGGGATTTTCATGAAATCTCTCGGAAATTACAAATACGAACTCGGAAATTCTAAATTCGACTCGGAACTTAAAATTCTAATTTAAAACTTAAATTTACTGAAAAGCTTTCGTAAAATATTTCTACTAGAAAAATAGGGTACATTTGCGGGTGTTAGATTTTTAAAATACCGTATTTCCGCTTATTATATCACATGCTTGTATGTTTTATTTCCGCATTCGCGAGGGTTGTCACAATATGAATTTGGATTTCGGAATCATTTATAATAGTTGGGTAGAGGTCACTATTTAAATGTTAAAACTTGTTTAAAATAATTACAAGTATTTAAAATGATAAATGTTGACATTTTCTTTTATGTCTAAAATTTGTAGTTAATATTGTATATTCGCAATGGCAAATGCTAATTCATCCACCATTACCTATGCTCCAACTCTCACGAATATCTCATGGCTTCGATCCTTCATGGATCGATGCAAATTAGAAAATAATGGCGCTAATTGTTTTGATCTTATCTATGGAGGCCGATCTTCAAAGGAGTGCCATAAAGATGAGCACGGTCTATGAGATCTATGCCAAGCTTGTGACCATGTTTTCACAAGCTCCTAGGATCACACAATATCTGACGGCGTCCGCGTCTTTCCGACATGAACCTACAAGAGGGCCAAAAAGTTAGCCCTCATGTACTCAAATTGATTGAGCATGTTAAGACTCCTAAATTGCAAGGGGTGACCATTCCCGAACATGTCGTTATTGACCGAGTTTTACAATCCTTGGGGAAAATCAAAGCATATGTGCAGTTTAGGGTAAACTACAATATGAAAAACATGAAAACCTCTCTTCATGAATTACACAAGATGCTTATGAAAGCTGAGAGAGACATGGGGCTAAATGTTAGCACCTCCAAGGATGTGCTCCATACTAATAATAATAACAAGGGGAAGTTCAAAAAGGTGGTAGTAAAGGGTAGAAGCCCTCCACCTACAAGGGCAAGGGAAAAGCTATTGAGAATAGCTCACCCAAACCTAAGAAAGGTGCCTCAACCGAGGACAAGTGCCTTTATTGTAATGGCATAGGTCATTGGAAGAGGAATTGCACTAAATATCTAGGAGATATCAAAACTGGAAAGGTGTTTTAGTTGGTAATTTATACCTATCATTTATGTTATGATCTCAACTTTGGTATAAGATACAAGTTGTGATTCTTACCCTATTTAATTGTAATTAGAGCATCCTAGCAAAGATAAGGGCAAGGACAAGCAAGCCTAAAGAGGCTCTTCAAGGGAAGCTAAGGTAGCTAACCATGATTGAAGACCTATGGAAGCTTGGTCTCATTTTGAATTGTCTAAATTTTGGGATGTATTTTAAGACATTGTTTTTAGAACTTTTATAATTTCCTTGATTGACATGGAAATTTGTTCAAATCCTTTTATTGACATTGGTTGTAATTGGATTTAGTGACTTGGTTTTCAACCCAAGTCACTCGGTTTATTGAAACCTTTAGTTCTAAAAACTTGTCATCATACTCTACTTGCATTAATAACATAAATTGTATCGACTCAAATTGATCATATTAGTATTATGATAATTGGATCATTATAATAGAAGACCAAGAATTTGATTCTCACTTTGAAAGATCAATTGCTAAGTCAAAATTGAGTTATTGAACTCAAAGTAGGAAGTCTACCAAACCAATTGGCCACACCACTTATAAAGATTGTAATTGACATGAATATGAGTACACCTCTTTAACTTATAGAACTAGTCTATCTCGAAGCTAAGATTCGATGTCTTTACAATGAAATCTTTAGTAGATCGCTTAAAGGTCATGTTGTGATACTTCTATTTCCCTCACTAGTTTGAGTACAAAATTGTTTGTTGCTCATAAGGCTATCTTTAAAGTAAATAGTTATATTTTTCTAAAGATAGAGTGGGAGAAAATTAGCCAGAACGAAAAACTAGTTAGGAACTAGTGAGGAAACCAAAAGAAAATGTTCTTAGGTTAGACTCAAGACTAGTGAGGAGACCAAAAGAAAACGTTCTTAGGTAAATCCTTAGACTAGTGACAAGACCAAAAGAAAATGTTCTTGAAATAATAAGATTATAATCTATGAAGTGGAAGTACCTAGAAATTTTAAAATTTGATTTTCTAACATGAGAGAGTTATGAAACTAAATAAAATCTATGCAAAGAAAATATTTTATTTGGAGTTGTCCAATTGTAGTTGCATGGATAGACATTTAGATGTCTTCAAAAGCCAAGTTAATGCGTATTTATGCTTAGATCCAAATCATCAGTGAAATACCTCATAGTAGGTGTGTACAAGATACACAACAAAATCACATGTCCAAATAGGAATTTGGAATAGGATTTGTACACGACACAGGCCTATGGTATGTATCTACTTAAAGGTAATGATGATCTATTCTATTATGAGATATGAGAAGAGTTTCACTCGAATTGTCGAAAAGTCATGTATAGACATGAAGTTAAGTGGGAGTTAAAGTTATCATATAAAGACATGAAGTTCAGTAGGAGAAATTGTTTTCAACGTGAATGACGTATCACTCATTGTGAGTAACGCATTCGTGTTACCTTTTTTGAAAGGAATGGTTGGATTTTAATGCTGGATGAAAGAGGGCAACATGTATACTAAAATCAAAATCTATTGTGGAATAGAAGATTCTAGCTTGGCGTTTAGAAAAGTGTCTTATATTTATAAGATCCTTTATCTATTTCAACAAGTTAAATAGGTTATTTATGTTGATGAAGGTGGGATCACTATGAAAGGGTCATAGTCATCCACTGAACCTAAGAGTTGTTGATCACATGAGACCAATCATGTATGCCATTACATGCACATACCCAAAATGAATTGTATGCTGGGAGCATGACAAGCCTAACACAAATCAATCCAAATGAGAGTCATTGGATAGCCTACAAGAACATCCGTAGAGTTCTCGAGCAGAACTAGGGATACATTCTTGTGTTTGGTAGAGAAAATTTGATAATGTGGTAAAGGTTACACAAACCCAAATTTCCAAACTTGTAAGGATTTATTGAAATCCTTGGCGTACTTATGTTATACAAGAAGCGAATAACTAAAAGAGTGATTGAAGAGTCAATGATTACAAATTCTACAAATAGAGAACTAGTACATTAAGATGAGGATAAGGTGGCTTACAAGGAGCTAATGGTAGATCCTTTCACCTAAATACCTATCAGTTATCATGATAACAAGTGGGAGCATCTTTCAAGTTAAAGAGCCCAACACTAGATAGAGATCTAGACATGTAGATAGATGAATTCATGTTATTAGGAATAATGTTGGATGGAAGGAAAACCAATTAACAAGGTTTGAATAAATGAATACATGGTATATTCACTACCCAAGCCTTTACTGCATTTAGTAAGATCGTCATGAATTGTCATAGACGAAATAAACTTTAGATTATATAATATGAAGCAATAACATTGTGTTGATTGTTCATATATGATAATCACATTTATCGTTTGAGTTTCTAAAACTCGTCTTGTGCTTTGTTATATCCAAATGGGTTGTAGAGACAATTTTGAACCCCATTGAAGTGGACTGTATTAACATAGCATTGGCTCATAGTCACTTATATGAGGTGACATCTCGTAGTGACTAGATTGTGGTGCTATTGATGGCAAGTTGAAGTGTCATAGGGTCATAAGGGATGACCAATCGATCACATAGACAGACTGTTACGGACAATCTGTCGGGCAGTGACCGCTTATAGAATTATGGCAATTCTTGTAGCCTGGTCGCGGCAAGAACTACTAGTATACTTTTTGAGTCAATTCTTTGACTAAAGACTGTTCGCCGAAGGTGGCACAGTTTCAGAGTGACTTTGATTTATACTCTACGACCTTCGAAACTGGGGTCAAATGAGCATATTTTGGGTCATGATGAACTGTGGCTATGCAAAGGGAATAGTGCGATAGGAATTGTCCACCCCTTGTCAGGGTTGTTTTAAAATCTCAAGGCCACACGAGGAGGAGTAAGCTGAAAATGCGTGGCCACGCTTGGAAGGAATCTATGGTAGATAATTTTGGTCAGACTCTTACTCTCCAGATCGAGGAAACCACTCTTGATATGATCAAATGCAAGTACGACCTGCAAGACACCTTGCATTGGGTGGGAGATTGTAATAGGACAAGACAATTGATGACGCACACTTGTCTCGGACAAGTGGGAGATTGTTGGAGTAAATGTCCTCAACAATAGTGCGATCACAAAATATAAATCTCAATATTTAGAATACAAAGGGATGATGAACATTATAGTCAACTGGTCAACATAAATCGGTAACGATTGGCTAAATTGAGTTTGACGTTACTGTCGTATGAATGTGGTGATCAGTTGATCCCTTGAGGTCACACCTAAAGGCCAATCTCCTAATCATGTACATTAATTAATTGTATAGTGATACAGATTAATTAATCCCTTAAATTGAACCAAGTTTAAATTGTTAGTGAGAATTATATCTTATTGTAATATGATTAAATAAGATTCATTTTAGTAATTTAATTGTTATATTACTAAGAATGCATTATGTTTATGAAACATTTGAGATAAGTGAAATTGGTCGATTATAATTACAAATTGTTGTAGATTATATTAACCAAATATGAGATGACCCATTTTCTTTACATGTAATTATAAAATATGACTTAAAATGTCAAGTCTAATATATTTGTTATGAAATTGCATTTAAATTAGTTAAATGTACATTTATAAGCAAAGATTACATGTTACATGTCACATGTTACATATGTGCCAAATGACAAAATCACAAAAATAAAATGGACTCCATTTTACACATAAAAACCGGTTGTGGGTTGGGTAGTCGGGTGATTAGGCTTTAAGTGTTGTTCTAATTAAGAATTAGACATAATCATTCACTAGCCTAAACCTATACCCTAGCTATTGCATCGTGAAGAACAAAAGGAGAAAATAGCCCCCACTTCCCATGCATGGCCGGTTGGCTTGTGCAAATAAGAGGACAAGTTTTCCTCTTATTTTCACTTACTTGATCATATTTTTGGTAGTATACTCATCTCTCTACATCTCTACATTCTCACACTAAAAGAACTTGAGAAGTTCATCTTGTGTTCATAAAATTTACTAATAAAATTACTAAGAGTAGTAATAGTGTTTATTAGTCACTTTTAATTAAGGGAACTATTATATTATACTAGTGTAGTATGTTATATAGTGATTAAGGGTAGTCTTGGTGCAACTAATTAGAGTGTTCTTATTCTAAGAACTTGGAAATCATCCTTAAATTTTGAGCTCAAGAACAAGATTAGGAAGGTGTCCTAATCTTGTGCCCATATTTGTTCCAGTATCAATGTAAGGAAAATATTTCTTCTTATTTTGTATTGTTTTGTTATGCATGCATAAGATATAAATAGTTTAAGAGTAAACTTTTCATAATATGATATTAGAAATGTCTAATATCGAGTTTAAGAAACTTACAAGACCCTTCTAATATTGAAGTTGTGGTTGATTGGAAGAGTCCAGCCGACGTTAGTGAAGTCCGAAGTTTCCTTGGTATAGCCAGTTACTGCAATCGATTTGTTAAAGACTTCTTAAGGCTTGCAAGATCGATGACTCAATTGTTGAACAAAGAGACCAAATTCGTGTGGAGTGAAGCTTGCGAAGCCGCTTTTAAAGAGTTAAAGAAAAGGTTGACTACTGCTCTGGTGTTCACTTTACCTTGATGTCTATTGTGATGCTTCCAAGCCTTGTTTGGGTTGTGTTCTTATGCAGAATAGAAAGGTTGTTGCTTATGCCTCGATACAGTTGAGAGTTCATGAAGTGAACTACCCTACTCATGACCTTGAGTTTGCCGTCATTGTCAATGCATTGATGGTGTGGAGACAGTATCTTATTGGTGTTCATTGTCGCATCTACACCGATCACAAGAGTTTGAAGTACATATTTTCTCAAAAGGAGTTGAATATGAGACAAAGAAGATGGTTGGAATTGGTGAATGACTATGATTTTGAGTTTTTATATCATGAAGGGAAGGCCAATATTGTTGCCGATGTTCTTAGTAGGAACTCTTCTCATTATTTGAATGTTATTCGGTTGCTACCCGATGACCTTTGTGCCGAATTTTGAAAGTTGAAGTTGGAGTTCGTGGAGCAAGGATTTAATTATGTTGGTGCCCTGGTTGCCGAACCCGTTCTTCTCCGCGAAATTCGCGAAAGCCAAGTGGAGGATGCTACCTACAAGTCCATTGAAGCCAAACTTCTAGAAGAAAAAGCCAAACGCTTCAATATTGATGACAAAGGTCTCCTTCGACTCCATGACCGATTGTTTGTGCCTAATGCTCTTGACTCGAGGAAGCGAATTCTTGATGAAGCTAACCTTTCTCCCTAATCTATCCACCCCGGAGGTGACAAGATGTACAAAGACTTAAAGTTGCAATTTTGGTGGCCGAATTTGAAAGATGATGTTGTGTCCTATGTTGGAAGATGCCTTACTTGCCAACAACTGAAGATCGAGCACAAGACGCCCGGTGGAATGCTACATCTATTGGATATTCCACTATGGAAGTGGGAATCTATTTCTATGGATTTTGTCATGTCTTTGCCAAGGACCGTTGGAAATAAAGATGTCGTATGGCTTGTTTTTGAACAATTGACCAAGAGTGCCAGATTCATCCCGATCAAGGATACTTGGAGCTTAAATGAAATAGCCAAAGCTTATGTTGATGAGATCGCCAAATATCACGGTGTTCCCAAGGAGATCATATCCGACAGAGACCCGAGGTTTTGTTCGAGATTTTGGAAGCCTCTACAAGAAGCCTTAGTAAGTTGTTGATGAGTACCGCCTTCCATGCCGCTACCGATGGTCAAACTGAGAGGACTATCCAGACTTTGGAAGATTTGTTTAGAGCTTGTGCTCTCGACTTCCAATCTAGTTGGGAACAGAGTTTACCATTGTTGGAGTTTTCTTACAATAATAGTTACCATACCTTGGGTATTACGTTCTTTATGGAAGGAAATGTCAAAGTCCTATTTGTGGGGATCAACTGAGTGATGTTCATGATTTTGGTCCCGATGTCCTTGTTGAGACCATTGACCATTGGAAGATCATCCGTGATAGGATGAAACCCGCTTAAGGCCAACAGAAATCCTATGCCGATGTCTGAAGAAGACCGTTGGAGTTTGAAATTGGAGATAAATTATTTTTGAAGGTATCTCTGATGAAGGGTGTTTAGAGGTTTGGCGTAAAGGGTAAATTGAGCCCGAAATACATTGGACCCTTTGATATTGTGAAAAGAATTAGTGTCGTAGCATACAAGTTGGACTTGCCCCCAAATTTTTGCAAAGTTCATGATGTTTTTCATGTTTGTAAATTGAGTAAGTACATTAGTGACCCGAGCCATGTTCTTTAAGCTGAAATTCCCGAGCTCGAGCTGAATTTGTCCTTTGAAGAGAAGCCAATTCGCATTTTGGATCGCAAGGACAAGAAGTTGAGAAGAAAGGTGGTGCCGTTGGTGAAGGTTTTGTATAGATGTGGTAATGTTGAGGAAGAGACATGGGATCCGGAAGCTACCCTGCGTGCTAAGTATCCAAGACAATTCGATTAAGGTATCCTTCTTTCGCCCAAATTTCGAGGGCGAAACATGTTAAAAGGTGGGGTGATTGTAACACCCGTAATCTTAGGCGTCATAACTTAATAATATTATATTACTTTTAGTTAGTTTAATTTTAGCTTTAAATTAGAATTTATTTTGTTAGGTAAAGTTCCTATCTAATTTATCGAATATGAGCCCATATATGAGTTCTACTCGGAATTTCATGTGGGTGAAACTTCCAATCTTATATTGGGCTCTTCTATATTTCCGGCCACTCACTCAACTTAGCTCAAATATCAACCATTTTCCACTCAAAAATCTCAGTTCACTATTTTTCTTATCCTCACCAAACCAAAACCTTAACCTCTCTCTCACCATTGTTCAAGCTTGACCACTTCAAGCTTCAAACTACAACAACTCACTCAATCAAATCTCTTAATTTTTAGCTCTTTCTTTCTCTTTTCTTCTTCTCTTTCTAGTAAAGTAATAAAAGTCTTTTCTTGTTCACTTTCATTTCTCCATCTTTTTCCAAGATGAAATTGTTCATCTTTTATGTCAAATTTTGTAGGAGGAGACCTTCAAGACCCCGACAAGGACTACTGCTTGGTAGAGGAAGAGCTAGAAGAAGAGTGAAGACGCAAAAAGGTAACGGTGAAGAGTTACTCGATATCTGTATGTGTTTTATGTGTTAATTGTAGCATTTACTAGTGAAAGACGAGTTCTTTGTGTTAGTCCCATATGAATATGTGTTAATTGTTCATTCATAAGTGCAAATTCACCTCATATGCTTATATTTCACTAATTTTTTGTAAGTTACATTTATGTTGTTTATTACATCTACTTATCATTGTTGAACTTGAGTTGGGTAATAAATGTTGCCTTTGGTTGTCTTAATTGATCATATGCAATGATTGGTTTTGATTAGAATGTATTTAATGTAGTTTGTGTTGGAGTGAGTGTCATCAACAATAGTGCGATGACTTAATTAAATCTCATTAACGAGAATACAAAAGGGATGATTAACATTATAGTCAACAGATCCACATTAATCGGTAATGATTGGCTTACTATAGTTTGACACTACTGTCGTATGACGGTGGTGATCAGTTGATCCCTTGAGGTCACACCGAAAGGACGATTCCCTAATCAAGAATATTATTTAAATGTATAACGATACAGATTAATTAATCCCTTAAACAGAACGAGTTTACGAGTGAGAAAAATATCTTATTGTAATATGATTAAATAAGATTCAATAATATAATTGTTATATTAGAATGCTTAATGTTTATGAAACATTTGAGATAAGCATGATTAGTTGATCATAATCACAATTTGTTGTGGATCATATCAACCAAATATGAGATGACTCATTTTATATATATGTGATCATAAATTATTACTTAAATTGTTAAGTTTAATTTATTTGACATGAAATTGTATTTAATTAGTTAAATATATAATTATATCATGAGATAACATGTCACATGTGTGACAATTGACAAAATCACAAATTATAAATTGGACTCCATCTTATGTTAGTGCACCGGTTTTTACAAAGAGGAAGGGTAGATGGTTGGATACTTATTGCTGTTCTAAACAAGATTAGAACAAAATAATTACAAACCTATATCTAGCCCTTATGCCTATAGCCACCCTAATACTTTGATTAGGCAAAAAGCAAAAAGCAATCCTCTTTCCCTATGCTCTTGACCGGCCACCAAGTGAATAAGAAGAGGATTTTCTCTTCTTGTTTGGCACAACTTGATCTCATAAGCAAAAACATACATTATCTCACTAGAAATCTAAAATACTTAGAAACTGTAGAAGTTTCTTAGAACTTGTATTTTGTGGATTGAACTCGACATTTCTAAGGTAGAAATTTCGAGTTTCATACTTGTTATTAAGGGGATCTTGTTTATTGTTCTAGTAAAGCAATATTCAAGAGATTAAGGATAGTCTAGGTGCATCACCAAGGAGTGTCTCTACACTTGGGACTTGGGAAGTTCATCACATATCTATTAGCTTAAGAACAAGGAGAGGAAGGAGTCCTTTCCTTGTGCCCATACTCGACACAAGCAATGTGAGGAAACCGTTCTTTTCTTCATCTTGTTTATTTTTATTAGCATGTAACTAGATCTTGCATAAAAAAATTAAAGAGTTAATTAGTTAATCATAAGAAGAGTCTTATGAGTAGGTATATGAACCTAAAAATTGGTATCACAGCATAGGTTGTTGCATGCAATCGGTTTTATGAAGTTTTTACGAGTTATGGTAACAAAATAAAACTTGAAAATTTGTGATTTATATGATAAAGTCACGAAATTTTGAGCATGAAATACCTTCTGGTCCTAAAATGTTTTTAGGTCATTTTGATGATTTATGGAAGATTATTGCTTTATTTAATGATTTTTAGTTAAATAAATCCATTTTAATGAGTAAAATGAACATTTTATGACTAAAAATAGTTAAAATTAGAATCTGGCCATGAACTTTTAGTATGATATCACATGCATATTTTACTTACTGTATGTAAAATTTGAGATAAATATGATGCATAAATAGTGATTATTTTGGCATAAATGGCTAAGATGAATTTTCGGCATGAGAAAATTATCATATGTTGCCTAAATATTGTACATATCAGATTTATAAGTTGAAAATTAATTAGATTAATTTTCGTGTGATTTTAGTATTTTATTTGATAAAATCGATTAAAAGCAACTATATTTTTCTCTAAAATGATTCAAAAAATTTTGACCTAAATTTTGACATGAAAAAGTTCCTGGAAATGTTCGAATATTCAAAATATTAATTTTTCAAATTTATAAATTATTGTAATTTAATTTGGAATTATTACATAAAAGTTATGTTAAAAGGGTCAAAACCGAGCAATAATGCAAAACCGAGTTGAATTATTGTCAAATAATTAGTGGAGACTAATTTTTGAGTCCTAAACAGTTAGGGTAATTAACTTGGGCTTAAATTTGAATTAAGTATTAATTTGTGATTTTAATTGGTTATTATCACGCATTTCCATAAAACCGGGTTTATATACGATATAAGGTTATTAGGCCGATTTTGTGACAACCCTCGCGAATGCGGAAATATAAAACATACAAGCATGTGAATTATATAGCGGAAATGTGAAGTTTTAAAAACTTTTATACCTGCAAGTTAAATAAAACGAGGAG
>JAIUZE010025685.1:0-26618 GCA_022085475.1 Heliosperma pusillum | reverse complement strand
ATTAGGATCGACGAACCCACAGGTGAATATAAAATATACTACCTCTTCTAGAATCGTATTCAAGAAGGTGGTTCTTGAGATCCAGTTGACATCATACTATTATGATATACTGTAATCGCTAAGTATATTCGAATGGATCGAAGAAGTAGTTTGGCTGCATCTAAAACTCAATTAATACACTTTGTGCCTAACTCAAGATTATATCTTCTGAAAACAACATCCTTAAACGGTTCATTCCATCCCGGCAAAGTTGGCGAAATCAAATCTACAAATATCAATTTAACATTGAAGGCGTTCGTACTGCTTCAATGATAAAACTAATCTCACACAACAGGTCCAAACTACCTTGACCATCAGGCTGGGATCCATTACAATTCGTAAGGACCTCTCACAAGCCATATCAAAAGGTGGAATAAGACACAAGTCCAAAACAAAAGACAGTCGTTATAAGAGGAACCCACAAAGCGCACATCCAGGGAAGGGAGAAACCGCGGACAGGGGGGACGCCTATCGGCCGTGCCGGGGACTACTCAACCAACCACTCCACCATCGGAAAATTAAAACCAATGTAAACAGATCTGAGAAAAAATAAAAGAGGTGGTGGATGGGATTGTCGGCAAGTGGTGGAGGGCGAGGAGAAGGGACGCCGTGGAAGGGGAGGCCGAGGGATGAAGGAGCACGTGAGGGAGAGCGTCATGGCGGCAGGAACGACAGTGTGGCATGGTGGCAGAGGCTGTAACACCCCGTGTTTTTTATAATAAATTTCATCCGGGAATTTATTTATTAAAATAATTATTTTGCGATTTTAATTATTTAATGCGTATTTAGCGCTTGCGATCTCTATTTTGTTATTTTCCGTTTTTACCTAAATTGGATGGGTTAAAATGTCCGCGCACGATTTTACTATTTTAATTTAATAGCTACTTCTCCTATATTAACTCTTTGAGCGTTTTAATTATTCTAAACCTAATTTATTATTGGATTATCCATCTTGTGAGCTAATGGATCAAAAGCCCACTTAAACTCTTTTATAAATAGAAAATCTAACCTAGCAAGTAGGTTGCTCAATCTTTCCTTTGTGCGTGAGATTTCCGCCGTGAACCTCTCTTCTTCTTTCTTTCTTATTTTCTCCCTTTGACTCCATTGTTATGCAACTTTCTTCATCCAATTCATATATAAATTATATATTTACAATCCTGGCTCTTACCTCTACAATATATTCTATTCATAATATTTTTAAGGGACTCGATTGTATGGGGTTTAGACCTACCTTTAGGGTTTATATATTTAATTGTAAATAAGAAGAATAAGAAGAAGATGTCTATCTTTTGGGGCGTTTTTGGAGGAGGATTTCTGTAGCACAATATTAATAGCGTTTTATGAAGATGAAGATTATTTTGCGGTCTTTATTGCGTAATAAAGGTAACTAGGTGTTTTCCTTTAATTGGGTTTATAGAAAGTGAATTATTAACATGATATAATCATTGATGGTATGATTAATTGTTTGTGTGGTTATTTATGCTTATGATTCACATGTTTAATTGCATTTAATATTTATGTTGTTATTCTATTTTCAATTATTTATTTGGTGCGCGAACTAGGGTTCAAATTGCGAACCCTAGCGTCGTTTTGGAGGCGCGGCCCCTAGGGTTGGCCGTGGCCTAGGGTTTTGGCTTCTCCTTGTGGGAGAGGTTAGGGTTTGCTTATGTTGAGAAATTAGGGTTTGGTTTACATCATTGAGGTTATAGCTGAAGTTGCTATAACTTTGCATTTAAGTTACCCTAATTATACCTATTTGAGTTATAACTTTGAAAGTGACGTTATGGTGCGGTGTACTATAACAAGACTTGTTGTGGTGACATGGCGGTTTGTACCGTGGAGTCGACCCCTCGGTGATGGTGTTATAGAGGACTAACCCGTGACGGAAGAGAGTTATAGTTGATGATACTATAACCTTGCACGTATAAAGTTATAGCTTGAAGTGCTATAACTTCACTAAAGTTGAGTGGAAGTTATAGCTGAAGGTACTATAACTTTGATGAAGTTAAGTGAAGGTTATGGTTGATGATACTATAACCTGGTAAGCTTAACCAAAGTTATAGGTGGTGTACTATAACTCTGCTGGAGTTAAGGGAAGGTTATGGTTGATGATACTATAACCTGACAAGCTTAACCAAAGTTATAGCTGAAGTTACTATAACTTCACTAAAGTTTAGTGAAGGTTATAGTTGGTGGTATTATAACATTGGATGTTATATGCTTTTGTGTTTGGTGTTATGGTAACTCGAACTATAACATGACCTTTGAGGTGTAATGTTATAGGTCAAGATACTATAGCCTTAGTCATCCGTGCTTGTTTATGTATAGTGTTATAGTCAGCTGGACTTTAACGCTATGATTGCATATCGTATTGGTTATTCTTATTCTTATATTGTTGGACGGTCGGTTATGCTGTTCTTGAGTTGAGTCGTGACGTTATTCACGCATTGTTGGACAGTAAGTTATACTGTTCCTATGTTGAGTCGTGACGTTGTTCACGCATTGGGTTTGTATAGTCAGTTATACTGTGCATTTGTTTGTTGTTGGTTGAATAGATGACGGTAGTATCAGTTATATACTATTCGGAATGAACAAACGCTAACCTTCGGGTGTTTATTTTGGTCTATGGCCGGGATTGGTCAGAGGCAGTGGTTATACGCTCTGGTCCCCGAGTGTCGTTCGATGTACAGTTAATGCATCGAGAGTCTGGCCAGGTCTTAGACATATAGGCAGTGGTTATACGCTATACATAGTACCGTGGAGGCAGTGGTTATACGCTCCACACCGATGGAGGCAGTGGTTATACGCTCCGTCAGCTAGAGGCAGTGGTTATACGCTCTGGCAAGTTAGAGGCAGTGGTTATACGCTCTAACGGGCGTTCGCTCTATTCGGTATGCTTTCATGCTAGCATTGTGCCTTACGTTGCTGTGGATCGTGTGCTACTTTGGGTCTTAAATGTATTCATGGTCTAGTGGTTGCATATGGTCTAGGTCTGAAGGATTGCATTCATGTAGGTTTCGTTCGTCTTGGTAAGTTCGAATGTACGTCATATTGTATAGATTGCTTCACATGTCATTTATGATTACTGTCTGTTATTATAGATTGTTATTAATTCAGCCTGTTGTAAACATGACTGGGAGAGCATCTAGTTACTCCTGACTGATTGTCGACCCCCATTCTCAGGTTGAATTGGTTGCTGCTTGTCTGGATGTTGTGCTGGAAAGACTTGTGGCGAGAAGAATAATCTATTTAGGAATTTAATTAAGTTAAGAATTATTAATAATGTATTAGTTTAGTTTTGGATTTGAGTATCGATCCGGATTGGTCAGGTGTTTCCGCCACCTTGACCCTATTCATCTTTGTACTCTGATGGATTATTTAATTATTAAGGTATTTCTTTTGTTTTAAAAATCCGGGTTGTTACATTGCAAGCACCAATGACGTTTGACAATATGGGCAACCCAGACAACAAAATGTATACTTCAACTATAACGGTTTATGAGGAAATCGTCACTCCATGCATGAATGATACTAATCCCAAAAAACGAGTAATAATATCTTGGAATATTGCGCAATTTAAAACAATTAAAAGGCTGTTGGGTTTAAAAAGAAAATTGTCCAGTTGGGCCAGCAACATCTCTGTTTCATAGTAGTAAGTGTATATAAGCAACTATCTCTAACCTAAGGTAAACTATGTGTCAATGTTATATTAAAGGCTTATTACTACTGAAAAATATAGTGTTTCGATTACATGCTACAAACTTAACAAATGCATATCAGAATTGCTTTACTTAGCCTTCTTGATTGAATTGCAAATAATGATTTTGTTTTACAGATAATTGCAAATAATGATTGCTACTATTGAATTTCGTTGGTCATTATGTGTCTGGGTGTTCTAGAGTTAACATCGTAACCTCTCTGACCTCTAACATTTCTCAGGTTCAGTCGACCATAGTTGTCTAAATACGAAAATGGACAACTAGCCAATAAAATTATGAAGTATAAAAAATAGTCGTCTGATCTGCCGAAACAAGAAAAAGGTGCTTCTACTCATCGTCTTTGCTAGCTATACTCGACATCATCAACATGGGTGACTAAAGCACAAAACTAATAATCAACTAACACATTCAAGCAGACAACCACAATCCGTGCATGAATCGATACTAAGCCAAATAGGCGAGTCAAAATATCTTGGGGTATCGCGCGCGATACAACAACTAGTATCCTAAAACCAATCCCATAACAATAGCCCATTGAACTAAAGCAGCATATGGCTCAAATTAATACTTGTACAACACAAAAATGAAATTCCCAACTCAATTACTTCATACATATGGAAGTATCATTCTCATCTCTTTTTCTTCTTTCTACTTTTCTTTTCATCTTTCTTTTTCATTTTTCAAGTTTCTTTCTTTTCTTTTTCTATCATTTATTTTCAATTCTTTTCTTTCTTCATTTTCCAAAACCATAACGGGAATCAGTAATCCCGTCAACTTCACATCATCAACAATATGATAATATAAGACAAATCCCATGACAAGAGCACCATAAACTCACCAAGATGGTTACTAAGTCAACAAGGTAGGCAATTTGGAATGTAGCTAGAAACAAACATTGGGTAGCATATAGTGAGAAAACGGCTCAATGTGAGTGATGCATGTGAGAAATCATAACAGCAAGACTTCATGTGCAAACTATCATAGCATGTCTAGGAAGAAGGAACAAATGCCATACTTGTGTGTTTTAATGTAACGCACACCAAGAGGAGAAACTACACACACCTAGATGAGACCGGGTATATATGCATCGGCCATTAGAGGGTCTACCTTACCATATATGTAGCTTACCAATGCCAAGATCAACTCTATTTTGTCCAAAAATCCATCCTTCACCCACTATGTCAAGACATCCCCATGAATGCAAAATCCCGACAATAAAGCATAATTCATTAGCTTAAAAGAACTACAATATAGGTAATGCAAAGAGGAATGACATTATGCAAAAGACAAATGGGTGGACACAACATCAAACTTTTACTTTAAATTTTCAAATTTTTAGATTAGATTTCTCATAACTAGACTCACTAAATCCCTCCCCCAAGCTAGAACACACATTGTCCTCAATGTGTGACACGAAGATGGACAACCAAAAACCAACAAGGGGAGATGAGATGACACATGCAGAAATAAATGAAGGAAAGAAAGCATACTAAAGTGTAGAAGCCTCCCCCAAGCGAGCTTGAAAACGGGGTAGCCCAATCCAAGTAGCAGTACCTGCAAAAGATAAACTACTACAAACTAAAGCAAACTAAATGTCTAAATGTCTAACTATTACAACCAAATTGAAATTGCAATTGTACAAAAACTGTAAATTGACAAAAACTAATTTATTCTAATGAGTATCCTTTGTTCTCTAAAAAGCATGTCAACGCCCTTAGAAGTTGATCATATTCTTGCGCATGAGCAACACAAAAGCAAATGTAAGCAATTGATAAGATATAAGCATGAAAGATCAAAGGTAAGGAAGGATAAATCTTATCAAAATGCGCATTAGAGATTTCAAAGAGAACCAGCGTATTACTCTACTCGTCAACAAGAGATGGAACATCATGCTTAAGACTATAAACTAAACCGTTAGTGCTTAAATTATCATTATAAATGGTCTGGTGGTATAAAAACTCAAGGTGGTAGGACACATCAAAAATTGGTGGTTCATCCCACTTAACCTCTAAATTAGTAGCACTAAGTCTTCCATCAACCTTAAATGGATCAACTATATCCCATGTAAAAGGATTTGCAAAGGTTTCAAATGACTTGGGAAAAACCTCATCCCTTTTATTACAAACGGGCCCAACATCATCCATGGTATGTGTGTCATCTACTACAAGGTCAATGTCATCAACATGAGTCCCTAAATAGTCAATTAGAATGATAGTAGAGGGACTTTCAAGAGAGAAAGTAGGACCATCATCATCGTTATCTAATAATTCTAAATCATTAGGGAGAAAAGACTCACATTGGGAAGGTGGAAGAGCACAAGTAGTGATCGATCGCGCCATTTCTTCAAGCATTTGTTGGCAACGAACCAGACGCGCATGGCCTTCCTCTTCGCGTTGGGCTAGCATTTGTTGATAACAAGCAAGAATCGCATAACATTCCTCTTCGAAACCCGGCGAGGAAGGTTGTTGGCAAGCTACCTCTAGACATTGGGAAGCCATGAAATAAAAGAAATTCCAAAGCTCCTCCCCCATCTTGTAGTAGACACTACAACAGTCCACAACTCATGTAAAGAGCCAATTCTCGTGTCTCAAAATCCATGTTATCAAGTAGAACTTGACCATGTAATCCCAATCAATGACTTGTCCGAGGGACATGAGATGATGACCATAGTTTAAAAACCGGTTAAGATAGTCATGAAAAGGCTCATCCTTTTGTTGTGGGTATCGGAATCCATAGTTATTCATTATGTAAGGCCAAAATTAGATAGTTTCAATACCTAAAAAAGGAACTAAAACTACAAGGAAACCGTGAGAATGGTCTCAAGGAACAAGTGTTCCTCGAGAGAAAATAAAACAAGATGAAATTCAACAACTAATAGCAAACAAAATCGTGCTCCACGGCAACGGCGCCAAAATTTGATAGGCTATCGCACACCTAATCAAAGATAAATACCCTAGATACAAATGAATGTAGTAATAGGGGTCGAACACAAGGAGACGAGAGTTGCTAGCAAGTTGTTATGGAGTGAATTCTATCAAAGTCGGTTACGGATTGGTTTGGTTGGGTTTATGAAACAACAATAATAATAAAGAAAGAGTCTAGGGAGTTCGGGTCACATATGCAAATTATGTAAATGCTCAAGTCAAACTAAGAAATTGATAATAACGATAATTGTTTTGGCTAAAGACACCCACCTCTCGATATTAGTGTCAACCATAGATCGGGTCCTAACGAACTCTCGTTATGGCTAGGTCGATCTACTAACACATGCTTAGTCTAATTTAATTTCGTGCCTCTCGACTAATAGAAAGAATTAACGAATTTAATCAAGGATTGTGATCAATAATCAAAGACTAACAATAAAATGCAAGCATGTAATAGAAACAACTATTTGATATCATAACATCTCATTTCAACAATTGCAAATATTATTTATGCATGGCTTCCCTAATTCCCTAGACAAAGTAACTAATCTTGCATGATGATAAATAATCTAATAACAAATGATAAAGTAAACATGATAACTAACTTATAATGGAAATGACAAAGGAAATAACAAAACAATACAAGAAATAGAATTACCTCAACAAAGGAAATAAAACTTGGAATTGAAGAACACAATGGAACCAAATAAGTTGCAAATGAATTTGTAATATAAATTGAAATATTTAAAGGAATTATTTGTAACAACTAATGGAAACTAAACAATTCTAAACATAATCTAATGACTAATGATATTATGTAAAATAGTGTTTTTAGAGTGTAGAGTGATGTACAAGATGCCCCTAAGTGTCGAAGTCCCTCTCCTTTATATAGGGAGAGGGACTTGAAACATATGCATTTTAAAGAACCCAAACCCCGATCGGGGAATGGAAACCCCGATCGGAGTTTCACTAATTCAGGAACATTTGCTTAATGACTCAATTAAATGTTTGAGGAATCCTATGATACGCCTTTAAGCTCCTTAATTCTCCGGTTAATTGCATAGTTTGGCATTCTATGAGCATCCAAAGAGCATTCATATGTTGAGTTGTGGACTCCTTAAGTTGGGCTTCATTTTTGGTTTCTCATTTGTACACCAAACCATTTTACAAATTCTCATGCTTGGGCTTGTCATTTCTCATAGTATCCATGTGCATCCCTCTCATCCATTTGCATCACTCCAAAATAGAAATAAATAACAAATCTATAATACGGCTTATGATAGAAATAGATAACAAACACCGGGACAATCTACTTTATACTAAAGCAGAAACATTTAGAGAGATTCTATTGGATGCTGAAAACAAGGAAGTGAAAAAGCAGACGACCCCGCAATCAATTCTGATAATTAATTACCCTCTCTCATCTTTTCAATTACTCTCTCTCCTTCTTTGTTACTCATATTCTAAGGCCAAGTATTATGCTACATTATCTCCTTCCTTTTTTTTTTATAATAATGAGTCTTTGAAATTGCATGACTATTCATACCAAACATGGCACACCATAATTCCATTGGATTTAATTTCTGCAAATATTCATTAAAGACTATACAAAAAGGCAATATACTTCGTATACAATTCCTAAAATATTAAAAATTAGGAATAAAAATTACAACTACAATATTACAAATATATTTTGAACAAAGAAACTAAAAAAAGCATGCTCAAGATTATAATCCAGTGGGTACCTATTTGGAAAAAATCATATATACACTATGAAAACTGAATTGTCTAAAAATCGGAAAAAATAATTATACATCAGAAAATTATATTTATACTATGAAAACAAATTTAAATCGCCAAAATTGGAAAAATTACTTTTATAAAAAATAAAGAAAAGAAAAATAATTGGAGGACAAAGCTAAAAAATAAAAGAGACTTGATCTACAAGTTATTGTTAAAAATTGAAAGACATAAATTAAAATGCAAAAATTAATCAGTAACCATTAACCATTTACGATAGAGTTTTTCAACTCGAATTTTATATTGAAACCCTCATCAAACATGCATCCTTTTTATTTTTAATTAGAACGATTGTTGTGTTGGATATTTATTTCAAAATAAACAATACTACTGAAATCATAATATTAATGATATATTTATAATAAATTTAGCAATAATAATAATTAAAAATAAGTGAAGAAAAATAACTTGGGTTAAAATTATATGAAATTCATCACGATTACTGAAGTAAGCATGCCCAAAACTAGGGAAGATCTTCAATTTAATCCAAGAATAAAAGCTCCAACTTAAAAAAATTCGCCGTCTTTAAATTTTTTGCAAGATATGGGTTTAGAAGTAGCGACAACGGTGGTGGTGATTCATTAGTTGTCGATTAAAGGTATTATGAAGTGGAGAGAATGAGGTCGCGGATAATTTTTTTTTATAAAAAAGAGTGAGTAATGGTGAAGAGAGAGGAGGGAGTAGAGAGAAATGAGTAAAATGAAGGAGATAAGTTATCGGATTTGGCCTTTGAGGGTCAATTAGGTTAGTAATAATGTACCGAGTCTTGGTTTGATTGTTAGCCCATGAGTAGTGGTGAGATGTGCGTTTTTGTCTAATTTTAGCCCACCATTAAAAGTTAGTCTCTCGAACCCCGTCTTAACAAATTCTGTTTATTTTATTCATACTATTTTACCTGTTTTAAGCTAAAAACTATACCCGTCTAAACTAAAATTTGTGCATTATTAATGTTCATGTGAAAATACAAATTTGGCCCAATTGTTACGGTTAATTATACAGATAATTTTTACGCTCAAATAATATAAATAAACCTTAATATAAAGTTACTTCTACTTAATACATTTTGCATAATATTATATTTTACATTAGTTTTTAAGGGAAAAAAGTCTTGTGTAATATGAGATGGTAATTGTAGCTTCTTTGAGGAATTCTTAATACTATTTTTAATTATTTATATATTTGTATGTGTATTTGTAGTTGTGTTTATCGAATCAATTGTTTACCGTTCTCAACTTGACATTTGTTATGTTTTTAATGTCATGTATATGCATTTTGTAGTATATCTCCCGAGAAATTGCATTTAGTAATATATAACATGCTTAAGTGTCAGGCCCGTGCAATACTGCACGGGTTTAAAACTAGTGAGAGTATTAAAGCTAATGATTCTCACAACCTGCATAACCAAACGAATCAAAGAGCATTTGAAATAGAGATGATCTCGGTCCTCAATAGAATTATTGCACAAAACACAATAAGATGGGCCATCAATATATCTTCTACAGAGCCTAATTTTTTTGTGGGCAGTGTTAATGTCACTCAAAAACCCCTGTTCCATTCAATTTTGTTAGTATATGTCTAGCGTCTAAATTAATGTAAATACGTGTTCTCACAAAAGTGAGTAGCATCTGAGATTTTCGAATGCCATTATCATTCCTCTCTTTTTTTTTGTAGAGGAGCCATAAACATGTTTTATTACTTTGTCCTTAGGACCTATAAAGATGGGGAGCTTATGAAATTCCAAGTGTCTAATTTTCCACGGGCTGCTCATTCTACTTGGAAATAACGTGCCTTATGGATCTGCAGCACCTATTGCTAATGCTGGAACAGGAGGTGGCAATGCATCACAGCGATAGCCGAGTTTCGCGAGGGTTTCCATTAAATGGAGGCGGATAAGTCTTGCTCATCACTGTGTTCTCCGGTGTTAATGGGGGCAGAGAAGTCTTGAGAGAGATATTTCGATGTTTGTCGGTGAGTTTGATGATCGATCAATGAATATACTTGTGAGTTGTGACATAACAAACTGATGAATCATTGCACAAGGACACCATTGTAACTCTACAAGGTTTTTAACCTCGTATACCAGAGAAGATTGCAAGTTACTCCTCATTTTGTAGAAGCCTTTAGCAATTAGAGATGTTATCGTCAACATTCAATCTACAATCTCCCTCAAAATATGAGGAAAAAAGGTGTATTTTTTCAGCTATACATCTTAAGTTCTTAACATCTCTTAAAGTTATCATGTTGTATAGATCCCAAGTATGTTTTTACAAACAAAGCAAATACATCACAGATAAAGC
Organism: Heliosperma pusillum; assembly: GCA_022085475.1. NCBI lineage: Eukaryota > Viridiplantae > Streptophyta > Magnoliopsida > Caryophyllales > Caryophyllaceae > Heliosperma > Heliosperma pusillum. The sequence continues at coordinate 15,839 of JAIUZE010025685.1, read as the reverse complement.
ATAGTATAAATCTAGTAGTGATAAAAGAGGCGACGATCTCTGCAACCAATGCATGTCCAAGGAAATAGAGGAGGATCGAGACAGTAAGAATGGATGCAGCTAGTCTGGCATGTCTGACAGTATCTTAAAAGCTCAGCCGGATATGGGCTCTGACAATGACAACATGCAGAAGGGAGGGCGATCTGTAACACCAAGAAACATACTGTAAGACACACAACAAACTACGATAGGTAAGGAAAGAGGAATAAATATAACCATGAATGAAAATGTTAGCCAGCTTTGTTGGCAATTTTGTCGAAGGTAGTACCCATGAACTAGGTTAAAAAACCGTCAACAGCAAAACTCTCCGTATATCTTATGACCTCAAAATCCACAGAATATAAAGACAAGGTTATGAGCATGGACCACCTAAGTGAGCTAGTCATATCGAGGAATGGACCAACCTATTGCATCCTAGATACCTAAACACCTAGCTTTAAGTAATTTCAAAAAATTGGCCAAAAAGGCGCATGACAGTACTAGTTCAGTAGTTCCGGTGAGAATTGTTCAAAGAGTGAACGATCACCTGAGTCCTGGAATGAATGGCTCCAGCCTCTGGGACAATGAATATGTCCTGTGATGATGCACAAGGAACTGTTTGTGAGTAAGACTTCTGGTCTAGAGAAGCTGCTGCATCTACTCTTGTAATGCTGGCAAAACTTGCTTTGCATAAGGGGCATGTGGTTTCCTTACGATTTGAAGCCTGTATAGAAGATTTGACAGATCACTTGAATATACTGAGAAATACAACATAAGTTTGACATGATTAAGTGGAATGCAAATTGTCAATTACACTTATTACATGTTCACATTACAGGTCAGTGATTATGGAGAGAATATGTACTCAGAAAGAATATACTACTCTTCAAAAACTCTGAGATGGTTACTTCGTAAGTGAATTCAATTACAACATAATCATGCTAGGTTAAACTTTTCAGCTTTAAATGAAAAGAAATATTTGGAACTTATTGCGAGTTTCTATTTCCAAACAACCAAAGACTCGCTATTATTCGATTGTGGATTATGATGAAACAAAGCAAATGGCTGGGTAAATAAGATATATTTTTTTTATTCAGACCCAACATCTTCCATTATGGGTTGTCTGATTCCTTCACCCCAACCCACCCCGCCTCTACAAGAGTCCTCTATGGCCTAGGCACTCGGGGTAATGTTGTTTTTGTATCTGCCACTCTGCCAGTTGCAAAACGCTGAATTGATAAAGTGAAGAAGAACCTTTTCTGTATGATGATTCAGGCAAAAGAAAGTGCCCTATTCAAAATTCACAATACAAAAAAAAATCAACTTAAGACTCATGCATACCATGTGATCAGCCCACTCCTGGATGCAGGAGAAGCAAAAGCGATGTCCACATGGCAAAACGCCTCTAGTGGAACTATGTTCTGTCCAGCATATTACACATGAAAGCTCCACCGATTTCTGAAGTCCAGCGAAATTGTCAGCTCGATCCTTGCGTTCATCTTGCCCTTCCAACTTTTGATAGGTAGAACAAATCTCCTCCAGGTTCCTCCCATCAACATCTTCTTTATCAACGCTTTGAACGCTTGTGTCTCCTAGATGTACAATATCATTTGTATGGTTCATATTATGCTTGCTTTGCAAATCAGTGCCATTGGTAGGTAATCTGGTGGTACTAATTTCGGTTTTCTTTTTGACAAGTCGCCGATTTCTACTGGAAGAGCCACAAATGTCTGTCCCCATGCTTATATCAGCATTCCTTCTTCTCTGCTTGTTAGAGCAACTTGGCAATGTATCTTCACTCTACTCAGATTTAAGAGCAAAGAAAAACTAATAAGGGTCTATTTTTTCATCAAGCGGATTAAGCAGTAACAAGGTCTACTTAAGAAGTTAAAGCCTTATCATTCCGTATTCAAAAATCAAGCTAATTTGCCTTGCATACCTGAAACATGTCATCTATATGTAGCACAATCTCATTATCAGAACTTATGTTGTCTATCTTTGCTCGCCAATCACCTCTAGAAGTTTTCTTGACTACTTTTCTCTTAGACTTTTGTCTGCTACTTGTTATATTTCCAGGTTTGGGAAATAAGTTCTGAAAATCATTATTAGAAATGTAATTCATCAAAAATGCGAAAAAAAAAAAGGTAGATAGCATAAGCAGAGGAATAAAACCACTAAACTGGTGCAAGATTATAGACTCTATCATGTATCCTCTACACTTCTATCATACATTAAAACAATTGACAAGTCATAAACTATTATTCTATTACCTCATCTAACAGCAACTCATCGTAGCGTTCATCATTTTCAATATCATCAGAATCCAGATCAATTACATTTCTGATGCCATCATATATGTCCCTTTGATTCGTAAGCAGCTTATTTTCCTTTAGAACGGGTGCTTGCTCCATGACAACTGAGATCTCGGACGTTAGAGAACCTGCATCTTGGCCACTACAAACAACAAAAGCGAGAGATATCTAGTGAAAGACTAGAACGACAAGTCAAGTCTAGACAACAGCATAGACCAACATGGACAAAAGATCTTGACAAGGTCATGCTAATTTCTAATCTTTGGCATTTCTGTTTATAAAACATATGAAAATTTCACAGCAATGATGTAACCCATCAATGAACTATAGTTGAAACTCGCAAGTTTCCTCACCTTACTAGAGTATAAGGATGTTCTGGAATGCGCTTCCCGTGTTTCATGCAATCTTCAAGCCATCGATGATTGACAACTATTGTTCCGATTTTTTTGGCAAGTTGGTATTTTTCTCCTTTAAATTTCCAACAAACCTGTTCATAACAAAACTCTCTATATCACATAACACACAAAATTCTCCAACAATATGTCAGAACTTCCTCCAGTGAAACAACAGACACCGCAAAGACAGTCATGTAAACACCCTTTCAAGCCATTTAAGCAATTACTACACCCTACGGCTTACATCCCAATCATATGTTTCACAAAGAATATAAAGGTAAACAAATAATTAAGACGGAGAAGAATATATTTTGCACATCAAATGTAGGCAAGAATTTGTCACAGTAAATGATTTCTATTGACATTGAAGTCTAAACACGTTACTGAAAAGCCGAAAGCGACATTATCACTGCTCCTACGATCGACGAGAAACCCTGGATCATATATTTCAACTAGCAATGACCAAAAGATGTTTCCTTCCTATTTGTCAACATCAATTTGAACAAATTCCTCTTCTAATCACAAAATGTAATCAAATACGACAATGAACTCGACAATTGAGAAGAATATGGAAATTACAAGATTGGAAACCCTAATTAAGAAATTGAAAAGGGTGTTACTGACCAAATGAGTGGTAGATTTGGACATTTTACCAACGTAATTAGCGCCGACAGCGGTAATTAACTGAATGAGCTTCAATCGCTGAGAACCATGGTATCCGCTTACAGTTGCAACAATGGCCTCCATTCCGTCCACCATTTCCGCAAGTTACAAACCCTAAAAACGAATTAAAATTTCATAAATAATAATAATAAAACAAAATTAACAATCGCCAAAGCAGGTAGAGCAGTATAATTAGTTAGAGATTGAAAGCGATTGAATGAAGGAACGAAACCCTAACTGGAAATTGCAATTTGAATCAATTTGAGTTGATTGATAATCGGGATTTACTGAAAGGGTACTCTGCCTTTTGCCGGGAACTTCACTTTTGGGAGATTTTGAATTTGTAGACGGTCTTGTAATTTAAGATGATAAGACTAGACTTGGCAAATGGGTCGTCGGAATTAGTGACTGCATTACTGGTGCGGTCATGAACAAGTCGGGTTTCAACGGGTTTAAGGTCTGCTTATAGTCAAAATACGTGTTAAGTTAAATGTCTTAGTTTAAGGGTTAAGATGGAGATATTGTGGATAATAGGTCTTAGGTTGGAATTCGGAATTACTTCAACCTCATCCTCTCAATTGTAATGCGAATAAAAGTAGGCGTTTCGTTAAATACTGCCCGACGGGGATGTTATCCGGACCCGGACCGTGGTGGGTTTGGGCGGGTCTTGGCAACTTTTTTTTTTCCCTTTTTATTTTGACAGGCAAAGGGCGGGCCAGATTTGAATTTAGAAACCGGACGCGGCCAAGATATGAGGTTATGAAGCGGATCGACACGGGCCAAATATAACCCGTGAGGAGGGTCGAGATGCTTGGCCCGATACTTTGGTCGGGTCTAATTTAGTGCGTAGTTGGCTTCTTATTGAACTCATTAACTGTTCTTATTCACCGCGTAATTGGCTTCTTATTAAACTCATTAACTGATTTTATTCGATCATTTCATTGTTGGCCTCTTATTGAACTCGTTAACTGTTCTTATTCACCGCGTAATTGGCTTCTTATTAAATTCATTAACTGATTTTATTCGATCATTTCATTGTTGGCCTCTTATTGAACTCGTTAACTATTCCCCATTTACTGCGTAGTCTAGTTAAATCTCTCTTAGATTAGTATCGTGGGTTGTTTTCTATTAGTATTAGTAGAGTAAATATAAACATGTGGTATTGTTGGTTTCTCTATATCCTAATTTAAAGATTAAAGATTGAATCTTAGTGAGGTATCATGTTAGAGTTCGATTGTTAAGCTGATTTATATTTTATTAATCATTCCTCTCCTGATTAGTTAGATCAATTAGCTCGGCGAAGGGGATTGGGGTTCTTAATCGAGTTTCACGTGCGGGCTAGTGATATACGAGTAATGCTTACTTAAGTAATTGTTTACTTTAATCGACTAAGTTAATTAGTTGAACCTAGTGACGACCAGGTTTGGTTAATATTAGACTTTCAACTCGGGTGAAAAATCCGGAAATGATAAATACACTCAGAGGGCAAAACCCTTTCTAGTACGTCTAGGAAATTGGATGAGTAACCCGTAGAAACTAATATTGTACGGAGTATATACGATGGGAAAATAGACAAATTCGACCAAAGCACAGATAGCAGCAATGGTGGATCTAGGGGGGGCTAGCAGGGGCGGTCGCCCCCCCGACTGGATGAAAATTTCGAAGTTTTAGTTAAAATTTTCGAAATTTTTTTTAGTGTACCTTATATATTTAGTCGTTCGCCCCCCCCCTAAAATTTTTCGCCCCCCTTAATTTCAAATCCTGGCTCCGCCACTGGATAGCAGGCGAATGTTTGAGACCGTATGAAGGGATCCTAATCGAAAGCATTTTTAGTTATTCTTAATCTCTGTACATCAACAATATGCTTGCAAATTTGATAGGGAAAATATCGCCTGCCTGAGTGCCTTCCTCATTATACGTCATAGCTTGTCACCATATTAAAAATGAGAGAAATTCTCATTTAAGAGGGAGACTATACGTCTTAAAATGAGAGAAATCCACGTAGTTTCCCACTTGCCTTTTTGTGAGAGTCAACCTGACTCGTTCCATAAAGACGAATATGGTCATCTTTAATGAGAATGTGTTGTTAAAATGAAAACGAGAGTATTCTAATGTTTTGGGCACAAAAACAATTAGTCTTGCTTGTGATGGATCTATCCGTCACAAGCTTGCAAGTGGGAGGGCAGTGGGAAACCACGGGCAGTGGGAAATCAATGGTTTCCCACTTGCCCTCCCACTTGCAAGCTTGTGAGAGGCATCTAACATGTCACAAGCTTGCAACGTATAGTGACCGTCACGGCACAAAAATGCATAAATCTTCAAACAAAAACTATAAAAAAACACAAATTCTCATAATCATTTATCAGTCGCATAAATAACACCTAGATCAGCTGCGACCCACCTAAAGAGCCACAATCTCACCAGTAGACCATGGTCATTGGTCAGCTTTTCCACAAAAACAAGTTCCTCAAGCACACCACTTCTCACAAGGTTTCATTTAGTCGTAAGACATAAATACTAATGTGAAGATGATATGACAAAGGACTTTTGGAACGACAGGAGTCCGAATTCCGGTCAACAATCACAACCAACTGAGACCGATAGACCAAACACAACAAAACACTGCACCAATAGCCAACTGAATTTTCATCAACCATATATGATGGGAAAACAGACCAATAGAGCAACCAATTCAACCAAAGCACAGATAGCAGCGATAAATGATAACATCACCAAAAATTCCTCAAATGGGTTTAACAGTAATATAGCCCATAACATAGTTCCCAGTAAAACAAAAGTACGAAAAGCAAGTTCAACGTCTACCAAACTACAAAACGCGTTACCATAGGATAAGAGCTTAAAGCTTGTCTTCAAAATCAGAAAGCGGGGTCATTTGTTCCTTCAATCCCTTCCTCTTACGAATGGTGGCACAAAGAACAGCTGCCTGAGAGTTTGCCTCCAAAGGATCTGAACTCAACGTGTCCCAGTGATCAAACACACATTGTGGGAAAGCTTGACCAGAGGTTGCAGCTCTCAAGGTGCTGGAGAAACCAAAAGACTCGACCACAGGAAGATAGGCCTTGATGTTGTACAGTGGGGTTCCGGGCCTCTGCATCTCCTCAAACACGTGTCCACGCTTCTGATTCAACACACTGTAGATTCCACCGAGAGCACCCTCAGGGGCTTGGATCTCAACAAGGTACACCGGCTCCATCAACCTTGGCTTGGCGGTCAACTGAGAAGCATAGATGACCCTTCTAGCAGTTGGAATCACTTGCCCACCACCACGATGGATGGCGTCAGCGTGGAGAACCACATCACATACTTCATAACAGATACCCCTCATGTTCTCTTCAGCCAAGGCACCTTCCTTGGAAGCCCACTGGAAACCAGCAACAACCGAATCCTTAATTTCATTCAAGTACTGGACTCCCTTACACATATCGACCACCATGTTTGGGCCGGTGGTTTCTGGGCCAAAACACCAGATCTTCTTAGCAAGATCCTTGTCCCAACCGAACTCTTCGGCAAGGATTTTGGACCTGTTCTTTGGGTCATCCCTTGGGCCAATCCTTCCATCATCAATGGCCTCAGCAAGACCATCTTCCAGTGGCCTAGCTTCCATGTAAAGACGGTTGTGCTTGTTCGGGGACTTACTCATCACAGTACGGATAGATCTGTCAACAACGGTTTCACGGAAGGAGACAACAGGGTCAGACTTGATGATTTCAGCTCCACCCATGAAATCATCTTGAAGATCCTTCAAACAAATCTCGAGATGGAGTTCACCAGCACCAGCAATGATGTGTTCACCAGATTCCTCAATACTACAGACAACCATAGGGTCTGACTTGGCAAGACGTTTCAACCCTTCAACAAGCTTGGGAAGGTCAGATGCAACCTTACACTGAACAGCAACACGGACGACAGGTGAGACAGAGAACTTCATTGCTCGGATTGGATGAGCGTCAACCTCCTTCTCGTTTGTCAAAGTGGCATTTTTAGTGATATATTGATCAAGACCAACCAAAGCAACAGTGTTTCCACAAGGCACATCTTCAACAGTTTCCTGTTTCTTTCCCATCCAAATGACGGTTCTCTGGACATTTTTGACATAAAGATCTTTTTTCTCACCAGGAACATAGTTAGGACCCATGATCCTAACCTTCACACCAGTTGATACCTTCCCAGCAAACACACGACCAAAAGCAAAGAACCTGCCCTTGTCAGAGGCTGGAATCATCTTCGAAACATAAAGCATCAAAGGGCCATCAGGATCACAGTTCCTGATGGCGGTAGCATACTGATCGTCCATGGGCCCTTCATACAAGTTCTCAACACGATACCTCTGAGCAGTTGCCGGAGATGGCAAGTGATAGATCATCATTTCAAGCAAAGCACTGCTTGCTGGCAGCCAAATCTGCATAACACGCTTCATCAAAGCTTTACCAACCAAATCCTTCTCTTCAGACTTCAAGGTGACACCAAGCTTGGTCAACATAGGCCACAACTTATCCTTTTGATCATTCATGCAAATGTTGATAATTTGCTTGATGGGCTCATAACAAAACTGAACAAAACCACGCTTGCAAGTAGCAGAACCAGAATTTTTGGTAGTCCACTTTCTGGTGGCTGGGTCAAAGTAGTTTTCTCCCCAAAGACGCTCCATCATCTTAGACTCATCAACACCAAACTTGGAGGCATACATCTTAGCGAAGTTGGTGAGAGTAAATGCCCACCCATGAAGACCAGCTGAGAAAGCAACAGTCCCTTTCTCAGGGTAAACCTGGACATCACCTAGAAGAGGGTCTTCGTAGGTAGCCATAATGACATTGGCATTCTCAATAACCTTCTGAAAGGTTGTGTAAGCCTCCTCTCCATCAACCTGAAGCTCAAGGAAACAACGGTCCATCTTGTTAACAGTCAGGACAGGCCTGATTCTCTCACCAAGAGCTTGACGAAGAACGGTTTCAGTCTGGACACAGACACCCTCAATACAGTCAACAACAACAAGTGCACCATCAGTGATACGGAGAGCAGCTGTAACCTCAGATGAAAAATCAACGTGCCCGGGGGAATCGATAAGGTTAATCAAATACTCGTTGCCAGCACGCTTCCCCTTGTAAGCTTCCAAGGACGCATCTGTCATTTCATAGTATAGAGAAATTCCAGTGGACTTGATAGTGATACCACGCTCAGCTTCATCTGCACGGGTATCAGTCATACGAACATCACCAGCAACTTCTTGGGCAATGATACCAGCAGCAGCAACCAAAGAATCGGTGAGAGTTGATTTTCCTGTCAACCAACACAATAGCATGAGATAAAACAGCAGCACATTTTAATTGTTGGAGACTATTAACTGGCCTAATTAAAACTCAAAAAATGGATGGTAAACAAACTACAAAAATAAGTAGTCTGTTTACATCAACATATATACCAAAACCTTGAGCAACAAAATAGCACGAGATAACTAAGAAGAAAAATGACTAGGGTAAAACTAAAAAAAGGATGACAAAAAAATACAAAATCAAAATGTAAACCAAAACAAGTGAATATAATTGTCATGCGCAAAATACACATTTCTATAGTCAATGTCATAACCAAAAGAAGAATAAAATAAAAGGCGAACTTCAAAGAATTTATCGAATACTTATACTAAGTAAGTTTAGAAAAACAGTCTAATACTAAAACAAAACAGAAGGAATCATTACCATGGTCAACATGGGCAATGACAGACATGTTACGGATGTTCTCTTTCTTGTCCATAATCGCACGTAGCTCCTCTGCCGTAAACTTAACCTGAAGTTTCACAAAATAAGCATTAGAATGGAAAACAATAACTGATCCAAATATACAAAACAGAAATTTTCAGTAAACACTAGTTTAAAGAAAAATATGATTACCATTTTCGCTGTTTAGATAATTCACGGGCAAAGCCAATAACCAAATGCTCCAATAAGGGTCTTTAACAAACCCTGTATGAAATTAACACAATACATAGATCTCATTAATGAACCAACGGATAAAAGTTTCAAAATAAAGCAAATATAGATACAAGCAGAGATATCGGATCTGATAGAAAGAGTATAACAAACAATATACAACTAGAAATCTCTATTGTTTGCGTCAACAAAGTCATACTAATATTATAATTCATAAGGTACAGCAGAAATGAACCAAAAGATTTCGGCGACATAAGAAAAACACACATCATATCAGTGACATGTACTCCTTCCATCTTGTTTATCGTTTTCATGCCTTTCTACAAGTACTATGACATTGTTGCTGTACAACCACAAATGGTCCCGACTCATATCTTAAGGCAAATAAATGACCAGGACAGGCGAGTATAAATCTACAGGTCGGAAAACAAATCTCGCAATATGATTTCATTTTACACTTCGCTCAACGCTTACATATTCAAAACATGATCAAGGTGTATATCTATTATTCATTTCAATCTGTTTAACAAAACAACAAACATACTTCGGATTGTCGTTAATTAACTAACTATACAGGTTACTAAATCTAATCATGATGACGAAAAACATATCAATATCAATAATGATGATTCACAAAAATGACATGATTATTGATATCAATACTTCAAAAAAAACTTAAATTACTTCAAAAGGATAAATTCATACTGCACAAATCATACTTCTGGATACATAACACACGTAATATCAATATATTTAGATCGTTTTACACTAAATTTAGATCTTTTTACTTTATTTTGTGTTAAACACTTAAACCGCTTTACACAAGACTTACTAAAATTCTAAACGTGATATTTTATAACTGAATAAAAAAGTGACAATTACTCATACAAAGCTACTTATGAATAAATCAAAACCTAACATAATGAATATATCAATAATAATCAAAATCATCAAATTAAAAAAAATAATCAAAACAATATTAAATCATCAAATTATGATGATCAAACTAAAGAGAAAACACTCGCGATTCAAGATTCAACAATGCTATTCATTCATTCATACATTCATTCATACATTCATTCATACATTCATTCATACATTCATTTATCTAAATAATAATAAAATAAAATGAAATACAAAAACAAATAACAAACAATCATATCATATAAATTAAATAGATAGATTCAACAACAAAACGTACGAATTAGTAAGAATTAGATCTAACTAAACTGAGTAATGCAGAAGAAAATTAAGAGAGAGAGAGAGTAGAAGGAGAACCGAACCTGAGGAGAGATAAAGTGAGTAGAGATGCGGAAATGAAATGAAGAGCAGTCCTTATACTTCTGCACTTATGCATTCTTTCTAAAACCCTAGCTGCTCCTTTTTTGTTTAATTACCATTTTACCCTTCTATGGGATATTCGAATCATTCTTTAATGAAATTAAGTCATATTTTGCGTTGAGCCCATGGGCTGGATTTAGGCCGGGCCTATGCTTTAAAAACAGCCCAAACCCGATTTATTCGGTCTATAATGTTGACAATGCAAACTTGCTATCCTTAAGTTCATCTGTAAAGATTTAAGCCCAATTTACAAAGAAATGCATAAGCAGCTTTATAACAGTAGTCCAAGATAATGTACCCTAGCAAGGGCATGACTAGTAGACCTGGCAAACAGATCATCTCGGGTCGGGTTTGTGTTCGTGTTATATGTAATCGGGTCACAAACCTTTCAACCCAAATCCGACCCAATTAAATCTTGGGTCGTGTTCGCGTCATCCCAAAGGATCGTGCGTGAGTCGTCTACGGGTTCTAGGGTTCACAATTCAAACCTTAGTACGCAAATTATTTTGTAGAATTATTACCATCAGATTATCATCTAAAATCAGTTTACCTAGTAATAACTTGTTTTCTTTAAAATCTTGAGTCAATAAGACATCATTAAGGATTATTTTATTAGTCAAGAAACAGAACCAGTATGTGTAACAATCTTAACATACATATCCATCGAGTAAAGCAACATAAATAGGCATGGAAAGACTTTTAACCTAATGTAATAAATAAGAAGTAGATGTCATATGGTTAGATGTACCCGTGTCAATACTCTAGTCGACCCTAGTCGTATAAGAATTAACAACAAATGTATTAGAAGGACAAAATGTATATGCGAAATTGACATAAAACTGTAAAGATGGCTGAGAAGGACCAGGCTCTTGAGCATTATCCATGAATGCCTATATAACTTATGTCATGAGTGAACTAAGAATCCTTATATTAGATCTGGTGCAACCTGTCTAGTCCTCCTATATATAAAAGCTGAGTCTTTTATACGATTCTGATTGGCTCCTGATTTCTAGGAAAAAAAGAAGAAGTTGTTTTCCTATACTGATATAGGAGCCCTACCACGTTCAGTATCTTAATTAATTGATCTCATGCTTTTTACTCCAAACACCAAATGACCTAGTTCAATTAATTTTGGTATATGATGTGTATATTTAATTTTTGTATATGATAAAAATATCATTTTGAAAGCAATAATACTATATTTTCGTTAATAAATAAATAGATAAATATATTCCTAAAAAAAATCAATATTTATTAAAAACGTGATATTAGAAATTACAGTACCATATATGCTTATCTCAAAATGAACACAATAAATTGTTCTTTTTCCGTTTAAAAAAAAATACTGATTATTAGTTAAAAAAATAATTAACAATTATACTATAACATAAAAAAACATTAGATCTGGAGCTTTCGCAACAAAAATGTAATCTCTTTTAAAATTGAAAATGAGAATCACCTTAATAATTATATCAAAACATTAAACCACAACAAATATAGTAGATTTGAAATTTTCTGTATCAGAAAAATGATTGATCGAGATAATTAAATAAAATCGAATAATAATGCCTGTTAATCTGCTATTATTTGCACGGGTTTAAAACTAGTAAGAGTAGAAAGAGAAGAATGTGTAGGTGCAACCAAAAGTGTAACACTCTGACGGCATTAATCTTGTTTATTACCAAGAACATTAATAGAAATGGCAGACTCCTAAGATGAGGATCCTTTACGAAACACTTTTCCATTGTGAAACAATCAGCCCTTCTGCTATAACCAGATGTACCGAAAATAAAAGATGCAGCTTTTCTTGAAATATCATCGGAATCACCTTCTTTACATGATTTCCAGTTAACATCGGGAGTAGAAGTAACAAAATCGTGTCTACGAGAAGCATAAGCATAAGCATAAGCACTATTGAAGAAACCGTCCATGTTCATGTTCTTGGAAAACTAGACTGGCGCTGCCACTGGATGAAATTAGTGCCATCAGTGTTGTAAACGAGAAGTCCAAGATAGTAACTGACGATTGATAGTTGATACCATATGAAGCTTTAAACTACCATGGATGATGAAGAAGCCTTCATTTTCTATACAAAAATAAAGTAACTCAGAGAATTGTAAAAAGACGATTGTACAAAGAGGGAGAGATTGAGAAGATTATATGAATTAGGATGATAACTTTTCTTATTTATGATCCGAGTATCTTAGACATAACTAACTAGGATTCTATGATTATAATTTCCTTATAACTAATTATAACTAGGGATGCCAATAAATCGGGTTTTGCAAGATCTAAACTCTATGCCCTTACTTATTGAATCACATATTCATATCCAAACCCGATTCATATCCAAAACATCAAAATCCATATTTGATCTATTATACGTTTTCCAAATCCCTACCTATACTAATCTACCATATAATCCAAAATCAATTCCGAAATTTGATTTGAGTATGAAAGAATTACCTATAAAAAAATCTCAATATAAAAAGATAAACAAATGAATGAAGTACCCTAAAATAAAAAGGATAAACAAATAATTGGGACAAATGATGTACACAATCAAACTGATTATTGATTACATACTCTTTTAACATTTTTGCTACGCCACAGTGCGTAGGCCACTTAAGTAGTCCAAAAACTTCAAATGTGGAGTAAATAAAATGAATTGAGGCAATATATACTTCTAGTATGTAGTTACCAAAATATTGTACTCGTGAGAACAAGAGGTATGTCAAGTGGTAACTGGTAAAATCACTCTTATCCCAATCATGAAGTTAAGAGTTTAATTTTGACTCGAGATATACTACGTTCATTTGAAGAGAAAAAAATACATTGTACTCGTATATTTTAGCAAGTTGAATGTGAATCGGAGAGTTGACTATTACTAATAAAGATGGCACAATCATTTAATTTGAACTAAAAAAAAGAGGCACGTTTCCAATAATATTGAAGCATAGAGACATTGAAATAAAGTGAAGGACCCCAACATTAGAAATCATGTTACCCAACTAATAAGAAGCTGTAATTTACTCACTACTTGTTAAATTCCTTCACCACCCTTCTTCTTGTTCCATACTCCATCCGTACTATATTGGATTTAAGTCCCCTTAACTGAGCTTACTACACTATGTCAGGCTATGACCCAAATCCTCAATTAATGCCATAGTTCATGGAAACTCTAGAAAATGACTTGTGAGCCACAAACTATGATATATAGACTAGGTAGCACGGACACTCCTCCTAACTAGTTGCCCCGTGTCGGACACTGTGTCGGACACACGGACACCTATAAATAAGGAATGAGAGGTTGAAAGACTAAAAGAGATTGATTAGAAAATGAGTTGGGTGGAAAATGAAAATAAATTATAGTCAAAGTCAAATTTTACCTTCAATTATTTACCTTTAATATCAAATACCAATATAAAAATAAAATCGTACGTTATTTATAACTTTAAAATATATATTTTATTAAATTTAAATGACGTGTTCCGTGTCCTAAATTTCACGAGATGTTGTATCACGTGTCCGTGTCGTGTCCGTGTCCGTGTCCGTGTCCGTTTCCGTGTCCGTTTTCGTGCTACCTAGTATATAGATCGACTGATCGAGGAGGGTATTAATGAAACGATGGAGAAAAAACTTACCATTAATAGCAAGAGTGTCGCGTCTCAAAATATACCGTGTTTGTGACCTTGCTCCGGAATGTATGTTGTTACCCAAATTTGGGGATAATATACTTTAAACTAGACTAGAGTTTGGACAAATCTACTTATAAGTTGACGTTATTGATAACTAGAGTTTAAAAACGGTCAAACTCCATCATTCGTCTTGATTTTAATTTACGCGAAAAAAATTACATGGAAATATCGATAAGGAGAATGTGTTATTGAATTGTCATATTGGGGTTGATTAGTTTTACAGAATAATTTTCCTTTGTTTTCAAATTTACATATTACGGAGTATTTGCAAAAGCCATATACGGCCTAACGGGTTTACTAATTCTTTGTTAGTACCAAATTCTTTTCTACAAAAATAAAGCAAAACAACTTGGTTGTTACTCATACTCGTAGCATTGTGAGAGGGGATTCAACCCGTCTTCATTGAACACGGATATGTCCCGTCTTCAATGAGTTCATCTGTAAGCATTATTATCCCTATCTAGGCTTATTAAGGTATCAAAAGAAAACGGCATTTAAGGGCAACTGTAGGTAGGGAGTGTATCTATAAACGTACACTGATCTCCTTCAAGATATACCTAAATAGTAGTCATATAGGGTCTAACCGTTAAAAGTTTCAGAGCACCGGCAAAGTGGCAAACCAGCCAAAGACCACATTTATAATACGCGTCCAACTCAATCAACCAACTTCTATCACAAATGCTCTTAATTACCCCCACCAAATTCCATTTATTCATAGTAGATTAGTACACATTTTGTCTCAAAAGTTTTTAAATGTATCGTACGGAGTAATTGATTCGTAAAGTCATCAGTACAAATTTAGATTAATATCGTGTGCATCATAAAGCAATTGGATCATGCAAAATAAACGATATTTTAATAGGTCGTCAGAAAAAAAAAAAAAAAGGTAAAAGAGAAGGTTTGACACTTGGAAACGAAAAGTAACTAGTAATAATTCTCATATGTGATTTTTGATTTCAGGAAAAACCGACATTGTCTTGTACACAGTAAAAAAAATGTTAATCTACTTGAGTAAGTTCAACCATTAAACAACCTTTAATTAATGTGAAGGTAAGATCAGACTATCTTAATTACAAGAGGCTATTCTAAGTTAACTTCTTCTCCCTTTAGCTAATCTCTTTGTGACACAATCGTGCCGCTCATCACCATCCACCGACTTTTCCCCCCGCTCTCACACACCCACATCCTCCTCCGGTTTCGCATTAGCGTTGTATAAGCCGTCACTGCTAACATCGTGCTCTCGTGGTTAGTATCATGAATTATCGATTTTTTTTATGTCAAATGAGTCGCAAGAGCATTATAATATATCATGGTTTATATAATAAAATCACATTAAATATGTCAAAATGCAGTGAAAGTTCACCTGTCTCATTCACATCTTCATCTAGCAATTCCAACAGTCCAGCCTAATAGCCTATACAATGCAATATATATATATATATATATATATATATATATATATATATA